>JAJIZL010027107.1:137436-208068 GCA_023969395.1 Amblyomma maculatum | reverse complement strand
ATATAAAGAGATCCGAAAGAGCGACCCACTCACCTCTACAGATATAAATGAGTCGGCTCATTAAAGCGAGCAATCTTGCCGCTCTCTAGCCCGATTCTCCGAGCATTTGGCATACAACAGAACACTTTATGTCGACATGATTTCTTAAGCTTAGACACAAAGGCGTTCTTTCATTAACAAATACAAGAGTGACAGCGGTAAATGTGCTACTGGTGCGGCAGCGTATCAGCAGTGAATGGCCTTCATCAAAATCTATACTGGAAGTGGCTAAGTATTTAAACCATTGAACATGCTTGCGTGCCCAGTTTCCTCGAACGCGGTTTCGACTATCTAGAAAGGCGGTAGTGCTTTACACTCAGCGTTCTCGTTTACATTATTAGCAACCACGTCAAAACAATCACTCGGAATACAAGCAAAGTACAGAGCAAATACTAGATGCTAATACGCAACTGAACAAAAATTGACAAATAATGCAATATTGCTTTGTTATTCACTATAAAAGGAAAAAAGTTTCAATACAAATTACTCCCCCTCCCTACCTCTGAAGGAAGAAAACATTATGCCCCTGAGCCGGCTCCAACTATATTTTTATAATTGCCTGCTGGTAATTGTTTAAATTGATTTTTACATGTTGCGGTAACGTCGCATTTAGGGTAAAAGAGCGAGGAGAAGGCTGCAATTCTTAGCACAATATGTCATTTTTCTTGACAATGCATGGCGGCTGCGATATGTTGAGATGACAGAAAGGTGCGAGTGAACAATCAAACAGCTTCCTCGGAAAGATAGAAAAACATTTTGCAACTACTCAGAATGCAATTCATATAAAAAAATAATCGTTTTATCATGGAAAGCTGCAACCAGAAGGAAAGCATAAACACGAAGCACGTGTTCGAGAAATAGGTATATATTTTTAAGCATTTCTCGCCGTTTTCAGAGTTTGAGATTTCTTGAAGCTCATTACAGACAATCGCGAAGAATGCACAGCTTTCTTAATGCCATATTACTGGTGTTTTCTGGTTCGGCTTTCGCCGCGCACCCCACTATGAGTGACCTCATGGAGGTAAGCGATATTTTTCCTGCTGTGATGAAACACTGCTTTGAGTTAAAAATGAACAGCCCTGTAAATAACCGAAACACTCAATATTCTCAGTTGCGTGTAACTGCCTATGGGGTATGTGCCGTAGAAAGAACACGCTTTAATGGGTTTTTTTCTCAATATACAAGCGGGGAACTGAAATAGGTTATAAAGTATGGTTCAGCCGTGCGAAAAAAGAGGAACACTAGAGGAGCATATTGGCAATGACGATATTACAGGTAGCTTAACATCAGTGAGCACACATGGGGAGACGCTTGTTTCTATTATACAAATACCTTCAGTTTTTCAAAAGAAAAGTTTAGTTTTTATTTCTTTGTCCATTTCTTATTAGGTAACGAAGAACGCCTCTTCGCTGATGTGGCTCTGTTGCTAGAGCGGTGGAGTATTAAGCTCGAGCACGTTGGTCGGATACCGGCTGCTGGGGCTTAATTTCAAGATGGGGAAAATGCAAGGCGCTAGCCTACTGTGTAAATGTTCGCGCACGTTTAATACCTCTAGGGCGTCGAACTTATTTGAATACTTCACAGGTATACCTTCTACGCAGCCGATCTTACCTTTATGTATCACACCCCGTATTATACAGGTTGTACCGCTGCTGCTGCCGGCTGGCCTAACTGAGAGTATAAAATAGGGTAATAGCTCTTAGAAGCACCATGAAGAAAGAAAGCTTATGAAAACAGTGTTGTGATGTAACAGCGCAAATATTTGGTCGCCTTTCATAAAAAAATTTCAAATATGTTCTACTACATACATGAGCACGAAGGGCTTACACAGACATGGCGCTGACTTACAACTGATAGTTTACTGGAGGTTTACTATTGCATAATAGCAATGGCAAAAACGTTTAGGAAGAAAACCACATGCAGTCATAAATTAAAAAGGGAAGCATATCTGACATTTGTACGTAGATACGTAGAACGGTGACAAAGAGAGTTATGATCATTTCCTACTGGTGTTTACGAAATATTGCTTTATGTCTGAAAAAGCTTCTGGTGACGCGCTTAAGCATTTCATGGGGTCAATATGAATTTCTGTTACGTTATTAATCTCTCTGATGATTTTCTCACTGCTACCTGCCGAAGCTTCTTACTGGCTAAAAATAGGAAAACGTTTTTTCTCTGTTTTGTTTTTTCTGTTAAACTTTTGAACTGACTGGAAGTGAGGTAGATTTTTGTTTCCTTGTTTCTTTTTTCAATCCAGTCTGCAAATATTACCAGGAAGAACGGCCACAGCGTTGCTCATGTTGTTATTGTGTTCTTGTAGCCGATTACTGATACCTTTTTCCGCTGGACGTGTTTAGGGCTTTTCACTTGGCAGCGGAATGTTCTAAAGAACATCACTAGTGCACTCTACAGTTATATTTTGCTGCTTTTTGGCACCGACCTCATTGCTTATGTCAAAAGGGATCGCATTGTGACAAAGTGCATAGAGCTTATAGTGCTTGGAAGTAAACAACTTTGACATTAACACTTGAACACACCCTCTTGACTCTTTGCGAGATCCTATGGAAGTATGAGAATAATAGAGACGTTTCGTCTTTATTCTTTTTCTTTCAATGGCTACCGTCCGCTTTGAGCTGAAGACATCTTTTATAAGCCTCCAGAGGTTGAAATTTAAAGATCAGTAGAGCTGCCTCCTGCTTCTACGTGGTCTAACTAATCCCGAAAGCTGTCTTCCAGTGCGTGCCTGCACTATTTCTCCAGGCTAATGAGGAAAAATAGTCTGGCTACAGCACGCCAAGGAATCTTTATATGAGCAGACTGAAATGGGGTCAGAGGTTTCTGGCTTCGTAGCTCACAGCAACGTTACATATGGCAATAAGAAACACGCAGTAAACGTCTAAGAAGAATACCGTTCATTTAGAGGCCGATTCATAAGTCAAACCAAGCGGTTCAAGGCACTTAGAAAAAGTTACTCGATCCTTAAGGAAAGCAGTACTGCGTAAAAAAACTGAATAATGCATGATCAAAACTTGTCTTCCCGAAGTAGTGGAAACCCCAAGCATCTCAATTGCTTAAAAAACGTCGTTTCGACCCCACAAGGGGTCCTCATTCACATTTTGTGGAAGGTTTCAAAATATTGCTGAAAACATTTCTCCCATTATTAGTTTTTAGAATACAAATTTCTCTTTCCCACAGTTTTTTCTTGATCACGATAAAATCCAGGGCACAAATTAATCAGCAACTTCCTCCTTCCCCTGTTTAGTGCATTCGGCCGGAACTGTTTGCTTTCGCCACATAACGTATTCAATATTATAAAAAATTGCACCCTGGAACGTTGACGCAATGGCTAAGACTCTCTATTTCTGTAGCCAAAAATGCAGGAAGAAAGCAAGGCGCCTTTGGAGCATGCATTATCAGTGCACGCTAAATAACTACTGGTGGTCAAAATTTCTGAAGCCCTCAATTACGGATTCTCACATACCCTCGGTCTCCTTATATGTTAATCCCCATAAACCATAGACCAACCAGCAAAAAATGAAAGGTTGTGGTTGCACTTGGCAGTGATACATATTTATGACACCAAAGCAATGCAACGGCTACGTCACCATGACTACTATCCTTACGGCAACTTGGTTTACGAATACTAAGCTTGTCTCTTTTTAATACATCTTGCCTTGGTTAGGTTTCTTGCTGCAAGAAGCCTGCATCAAGAAGCCTACTATGTCAGAAGAGCTAGATGAAATGTTTTCGCGGACACATTTTATAGCCACAATTTTTCAATGGTCCGACAACTTTACCTTGTAGAATCCAAATAATGTGAAAATCAGGTATTTAACCATTTTGGACTTACCGCAAGGTGTACGAATAACTCAACTGCACTCTTTTTTGTTGTTATTTGAACACAAGCAGTTACTCGAATGAATACCTGTCATTATTTGGTATGTTTGCCAGTTAAAGTAGGGTATACAAGGTGAAGAGGTTATACATTCCAACAGTGATATCCTACAGCAGATTAATTGTACATCACGCTTAAAAAACATATCGTATTCTAATAGTATGTTTCCGACATCCCTTAAATTTGTTTCTCCCGTTTTTGAGCCGGAATTCTTTGAACTGGAGATGAATCTGCCGTCTTCAACAAGGTTCAGCTATGCAAATATGCTTTCAAGTTGCCATTTCATTTAAAGAGCATAATGGGTTGATTTACGCGTGAGAAAATGTGCGCACTACCTTAAATATTTTCGTTTGAAAATACCGAAAATATTAACGAAACTTGTGAATTTTGTGACAAAAACTCAAGAACAAGTTTGAACCAAATTTTATCATACGCTGCAGGATTGTATTATTCCAAAGAATAGCACAGCGGATTCTGCCTCTGCAGCATTGGCGTTTCTCTTTGTGCAATTATCGTAAATACAGATAATCAGATTTGAATGGCAGCCCTAACAACCGGACAGTAACACACTTCGGAACTAATAAGAAAACTTTTGCCATGCACTAGAAGTATATAATGTTTTATTGAATACGTTCATGAAAGTAAGTTAAAATATTTCACAGCGGCCGCACGAATGTTAATTAAAGTACTCTTGCGAATTTCTCTTGAAGTAATAATTGCGAAGTGCCACGGAGAGAAATCTTCGAGAAGGGCAGATCTTCCGGTATCGCAGCCATAACAAATCCCATAAAAATATCATCAACTTTATCTAAGCTTCCATATTTTTCACTTGCTGTAGAAGAAAACCTGACGTCGCAATGAGCTGGACTAACGCATTTACATAATATAAGTAGGTGCCTCACATGGTTATTCGTTATCGCTCATTGTGTTCAGGCATAACGTTGATGCCTTGCGCTCTATATTATTTTTCCAGTACAGGTAAATTTTTTCTTTTTTCAATTACGTAGGTGATTTGCAGTGTCACGATTACTCACTGATTTCACGAAACTGATCACAGCATATATTAAAATAATTTTCTTTCAGGCGCTAAACATGCGATCACGATCATGGAATGTATTCCGAAGCTATGAGCGCCAAACAAAGGGTCAAACGCACATGTGTGTTTACAATCGCAAAATATCTCTAACAAGCACCAATTACGATTACGAACACTGGTATAAGCATGGACATACATGGTGAGTGATTTGTCTAGTAATTGTTTTATATCGGGTAAGGATAACGCTAACTCTCCTTAGACAATAAAAATTCAAACTACCTTGGCGCTAATAGTTATGTAATTCTGCAATTATTATAGGTAATTCACGTGATCGACTTCACACCTTCGTTGTCATCGTGCATGCAGTTAAAGGTGGCACTGGAAGTGCAGTCGGGCCACTATGTACCATATCAATTCAGGAAACTGACCCTGGCAACGTTTAATGCTAGAACCCTAGCTAGTGAAGCTAGTTTAGCAGTGCTGTTAGAGGAACTAGAGGGCATGAAATGGGATGTCATAGGGCTTAGTGAGGTTAGGAGGCCGAATGAGGCATACACTGTACTGAAGGATGGGCATGTACTGTGTTATCGAGGTTTACCAGAGAGGCGACAACTAGGAGTAGGTTTCCTTGTCAATAAGTATATAGCGGGTAATATAGATGAATTCTATAGTATTAATGGGAGGGTTGCTGGCATCGTAATTAGGCTTAATAAGCGGTATAAACTGAAGATTGTACAGGCCTATGCACCTACATGTAGTTATGATGATCGGGCAGTTGAAAGCTTCTATGAAGATGTAGAATCGGCAATGCGAAAAGTAAAGACGCAGTATACTGTACTAATGGGCGACTTCAATGCCAAGGTAGGCAAAAAACAGGCAGGAGACAAGGCAATAGGTGACTATGGCATTGGCTCTAGGAATAGCAGGGGGGAGTTACTAGTTGAGTTTGCAGAGCGCAATAACTTACGAATCATGAATACCTAACAAACGGAAGAACCGGAAATGGACATGGAAAAGTCCTAACGGAGAGTCTAAAAATTAAATCGACTTCATAATGTGTTCAACCCCCGCCATTGTGCAGGATGTAGAGGTAATCGGGAAAGTGCGATGCAGTGACCGCAGGATGGTGAGGTCCCGAATTAGCCTAAATCTGAAGAAGGAACGCAACAGATTAGTAAGAAAGAAACCCATCAACGAATTAGCGGTGAGGGGGAGGGCAGAAGAGTTCAGGATCTCGCTACAGAATAGGTATTCAGCTCTAACTGAGGATAGCGATATTACCCTAGAGGCAAGGAACAATAATTTCAGAGATATCATTACTGAGTGCGCTGTAGAAGTAGGCGGTACGATAGTTAGAGAGGATACCGGTAAGCTGTCTAAGGAGACGAAAGATTTGATTAAGAAACGCCAGAGTATGAAAGCTTCCAATTCAACAGACCAGATCGAATTGGCCGAGATATCAAAGCTAATCAATAAGCGCAAAGTGGCCGATATAAGAAAGTATAACATGGAGAAAATTGAGCATGCTGTAAAGAACGGAGGAAGCCTTAAAGCGGTAAAGAAGAAATTGGGCATAGGTAAAAACCAGATGTATGCGATAAGGGACAAGGCGGGAAACGTCATCACTAATATGGACACGATAGTCAAAGTAGCCGAGGAGTTCTATACAGATCTCTACAGTAGCCAAAGTAGTCAGGACCGTAATGAGATTGGCGGTAGGGAAAAACAGTCAGACGTTCCACCAGTTACGAATGACGAGGTCAAGAAAGCACTAGAAACTATGAAAAGGGGGAAATCAGCTGGAGAGGATCAGATAACTACAGATTTGCTGAAGGACGGGGGGGTTATCGTGCTAAAAAAAATGGCCACCCTGGATACGCAGTGCCTGGTGTCATCGACGGTACCGGAACCATGGAAGAATGCAAACATTATCCTCATTCACAAGAAAGGGGACTCTAAGGACCTTAAAAATTACAGACCAATCAGCTTACTGTCTGTTACGTATAAGGTATTTACTAAGATAATCGCTAATAGAATCAGTACAACCTTAGACTGCAATCAAGCAAAGGATCAAGCAGGGTTTCGGAAACGGTACTCTACTATCGATCATATCCATACCATCAATCAGGTGATAGAAAAATGCTCGGAATATAACCAGCCCTTACACATAGCATTCATTGATTACGAAAAAGCATTTGACTCAGTTGAAACCTCGGCGGTGATGCAGGCACTGCGAAATCAGGTGGTAGACGAGCCGTACGTGAAAGTGCTGGATGATATATATAGTGGCTGCACAGCAACCATAGTTCTGCATAAAGAAAGTAACAAAAATCTTATAAAGAATGGTGTTAGGCAAGGAGACACAATCTCCCCAGTACTATTCACAGCTTGTTTAGAGGAAGTATTCAGAGACTTGGAATGGGAGCAGTTAGGGATAAGGGTAGATGGAGAATACCTCCGTAATCTGCGATTTGCTGATGACATTGCTTTGCTAAGCAACTCGGGGGATGAACTGCAAATAATTATTGATGACCTAGACAGAAAAAGTAGAAAGGTAGGCTTGAAAATCAATATGCAGAAGACTAAGGTAATGTTCAACAGCCTCGGGAAGGAACAGCAGTTTACATTAGGTATCGAAATACTGGAAGTAGTAGGCGAATATGTCTACTTAGGACAGGTAGTAACCGCAGATCCAGACCATGAAAAGGAAATAACAAGAAGAATAAGATTGGGATGGAGCGCATTTGGCAAGCACTCGCAGATTATGACTAGCAGCTTACCGGTATCGCTCAAGAGGAAAGTATACAACAGTTGCGTCTTGCCTGTACTCACCAATGGGGCTGAAACGTGGAGGCTAACCAAGAGAGTTCTACTTAAGTTGAGGAGAACCCAGAGGGCTATGGAACGAAAAATGGTAGGGGTAACATTAAGAGATAGGAAGCGTGCAGATTGGGTCAGAGAAATAACTCAAGTTACCGACATTCTACTGGAAATTAAGAAGAAGAAATGGACATGGGCAGGACATGTAGTGCGAAGAGAGGATAACCGATGGTCGCTGAGGGTAACAAACTGGATTCCAAGGGAAGGAAAGCGTAGCAGGGGGCGGCAGAAAGTTAGGTGGGTGGATGAGATTAAGACGTTCGCAGGGGTCAAGTGGATGCAGTAAGCACAGAACCGGGTTAAGTGGAGAAATATGGGAGAAGCCTTCGCCCTGCAGTGGGTATAATTAGGCTGATGATGATGATTATGATGATATTTATTTTGTTCTCGGCCTACGATAACGCATCCTCAGAAAAGGGGGATTAAAATTTGCAATTTTACTTCAAACAATTATGTCAGATGTAGGATTTAATAGAAGATGATACACCTATAGACGCCACTTGTTGCTTGGCCCGAATTTTGGCGTCGCTAAACGCGCCACATTTTAAAACACGCCATGAGTGTCGGGAACAAAGCAACAACAACTGCTGACAATCGCTGCAATTAAATTTTAGGCTGAACTTTCGACGACTAAACTATGATGAGGCGAAAGCTTCTATTGCGCGGTGATCCAAAGCCCTCCACTGCGGCACCTCTTTCTCCTTTCACTTCCGCTTTCCACCTTTTCCTTACGGTTCAGTTAAGGTGTCAACGGTGAAGTGTGACAGTTACAGCAACCCTTCTTTCCTGTGAATCAATTTCAAACGCCGCTGATGCCTGCTGCACTGAGTCTGCTACAGTAAGCTGTACGATGCGGCGATCGGGGATGCCGTAAATGAAAGGCGCCCCACGGACGCCTGGATCGGACGACCGCCGAGATCAGCTTCGCACATCCGTGAATAGCCTGGTGACGTCATGACTTAATGTGACTGGATGACTTGTCATAACGTCATCAATTCATGACATCAAGGTCACAGTGACCTCTGTAATTATTATTATCACTGTCACTATCACTTACTACCACTAAATATCGTTGTCGGTCACTATCTACACCTAAATAGCGGCAGCAGTCTCCATGGAAACCGTGCTGGCATACGCTTGACAAGGTGAGCTAACATATGATTCTCACAATCCCGGCGTGGATAGTCAGGCTGATTGACAGCTATGGTGTCACCGAACAGACAACACTATTAGCCATTAAAGGCTGTCGCCTTAATAACAACAGCAGCTAGCCATGAAACACGCTAATAAATAGGCCGTCCGACTCAGCAGCAGTGTTACGGGCGAATGTTCTTCACATTTCGGCAGGAGTTATCTCCGAGGTCGGACGGAACGTACTGGCGGGAACAGTTTCCGCTAGCCTCGCCTTGCCGAGAGCCATCCTCCTGTGTCGAGTCAACACCACTAGACTAATGTAGGTGATGTTGGCCGAGTACCCATTGCCGAGGATTCCGTCAACTCTCGCGTGCGCCTTGGCTAGATTACTGTGATGGAGCAGTAATCGGCGCTCGTACTGCGGTCCGCTCGCATCATCTCTCAATAATTAATGTTAACTATTGACACTCGTGTCTTCTCGTAATATCCAGAGTAACAATGCAGGGGAAGCTGACTACTGGCAATGCTGGGAAAGTATTCCCCAAGAGAGTGCACGCAAGAATCAGTATGTCGGAGACATCTTCAGCACTGAGAGAAGTTCACCACTTCATAGACACATATTAAAAATTACTATAAGTGAAGACTGCTTCAATAATTCCTGGGCATTTAAAAATAGTAAATAAGCAAACGTTTAACAGCTTGAACTCCTAGAAACGTTTTAATGCAACAGATAAGCTGTTAAAATCCGGCCCAAATATGGCATTTTTCAACTTAGAGGTGTGTTTTAAAAGTAAAAAAATTGCAGTGGTTCAGCTCGGCTACGCCAGCTTATACGTAACCAGAGCTATATTCCTCGGGTTTTGGTATGTTTCTGAGCCCATTGTTGACTTTATTTTTCTTGCCAACTAAGGAACATTGGTTGTCACACATGTTTTTATCTCAGGCTGTGAGATAAAGCGACTCAGGCTGTGAGAGGCTCCGTAGTGGCAGACTCCGGAAATTTCAGGTACCTGGGGCTCTTTAACGTGCAGTAACATCGCACAGCACACGGGCGCCTTTTTTCTTTTCGCTTCCATCGAAAAGCGGCTGCAGAGGCCGGGATTTGATCCCGCGTCATTCGGAAAAGTAGTTGAGCATCGTAAAGCGAACACAAAGAAAGACAGCCCGGCGATCAGTAACACGTGACCAAAGTCCCTTCACATACACTGCATATGTGTGCATACGTAATTCTCATAAAATCTGCTTCAAATGTTCGAGTCACAGATTAACCTTGTGGCATTTGAATTGTATAATGAGTTACACTACGGGCCCTTACATTCTCTTCTGTGGCTGTCGTCGCTTCCTCATCTCCATTTGAGGTGCTATGTGCCTCTTGTCATGCTCTTCATCCTGGCTTCTCCGCTTGGTAGGACGTTCTTCTCTTTGTTCATGCATCGCTTCTGCTGGCTTGCCATTTCGGTATTTTTTTATCTGCCGAAACAAGGCGAAAGGCTGCCTCACAGCAAGGCGTACTGTAACCAAACAGTAGAAATGTACGTTGTGCCATTTTTGTAGCATTTTAAATCGACATCCAAGCCTCCTGGTTTCTTATCTCAACCAGTCTACCTATCCTTACCTATTAAGACCTGCATGACCCTAAAGGGACAGTAGCGGATAGAAAAGTTTTTAGTTAATATGAAATTCAAGAACGCACAGAAGTCGTCATCTCCAGTCTGCTTCATAGCGTAGTGTTTACGTTATTGATGTCTGGTGTTTTGAGCTTAGAGTCGCTTTGTGCAAGCACTTCGCAACTAAATGAAAGAGTGTTCAAATGAAACGAACACTGCCATGCAACTCTCACTCTTTGCACATGTATTGTAAGCAACTAGGCGCTGCGTTTAGTCATGCGTAGTTCTTCACACGTGCGGCCACAGGGGAGTTTTGTGGGAGAACGATGTATATCTATATTATGAACTAGCGCATTATTTGAAAAGTTATCATTTTTTGGTCAAGCTCTCATTAGGGCACCCTAAATATTGTGTTTCATAATGACGCTCCTTTAATTCAGTCTGCTGCCTCGAAGGTCTTGTTATGCCAATTTACTACGTATAGTAATACATGTGTTCATCGTGCTCGAATCAGAGGGTATTATGTATAGTATTATATGCAAATATGAATATTTTTTAGATTTGAAATAATAAAAGGCAAGCACCTGAACATAGAAATATCTGCTAAATATAAAAAAACACTTTAGCAAACTGTAGTGTCATTTCCAAGCTCCCACATAAGCACGTCAGTTCTCATATTCCATTTTTTTTTTGTTTATGCACAAGCACATCGCTAGGCAGGCAAATAAAAAAACTAGCGTACGATGAAACCGGATACAACGACAAAACCGTATTCCGAAAAAGGGGCCTTGTGCCCTACCTCAATTTGTCAACCTGCAGTGTTGTGTGCAAAAAAATTGGAGGACGCTTAAGCTTCGCCATTAAGAATGGAACGCGATAGCGTTATCGCGCCCTGTTCGCACCGTCTACTCATTTGCTTGTCGCGATTTTGAGTGACACAAAGACGTAGTTCACATGATATAACACTCGTTAACTTGTCCAAAGCATGCTGTTTGGCAATTACTTGTTCTGAAACGTGATTCTGGGACGTAGAAGCGCTGCCAGCCACCTTGCCGAAACGCGCGGGCCTCAAGTTGCAGTCGTAGTTCGTCGGCAACATCTTTGCCGATCCGAGCCGGCGCGATGAAGATCTCGGAGGCCATGCCCTGTCTATTTTATTCCGTGCGCCATGCGCATGATGGCGCTCGCTGCTCGCCAAGCGAAGAGGAAGTACAGCGGAAAAGTAATTTGCCACTGGCTTAACTGCGTGTTCTGTAATTCTGTAATTTACATGCTCATAATTATTATTATACACCGCAATACAGCGCAGAACCGGGTTAAGTGGAGAAATATCGGAGAGGCCTTCGCCCTGCAGCGGGTATAATCAGGCTGATGATGATGATGATGATGACACTTCTCTAAGGGACATTTCTGAGACAACACCTCAATCAATAGACGCGCCTTCGTCCATTTCAAACCATTTAGCTGGCATGGTCGAGTGGTTGGCGTGCTCGTCTCGCACCCCGGAGAGCCACGTTCGATTCTTCAGGTCGGCGAATTTTCCTACTCGTTTTTATTTATTAATGCTTCTGGGCTTTTTCCCTCACAGCCAACGCCGGGCGACGCGGGACGGCGGCCGCCGACGACGACACCCACTTTTCTGCGGCACGGGGCCCTTAACGCTACCGCGTTAATACATTGTGCCAAGCTACGATGGAATATTCACTGTCTCCTGGATGGACAATTCGGTTGTAGCAA
This sequence comes from Amblyomma maculatum, assembly GCA_023969395.1. Lineage (NCBI taxonomy): Eukaryota > Metazoa > Arthropoda > Arachnida > Ixodida > Ixodidae > Amblyomma > Amblyomma maculatum. Next base: position 195,740 of record JAJIZL010027107.1, on the reverse strand, counting down.
TCATAAGAACATACACGAATAGGTTCAATTTAATCTGTGGTACTGCTACTTCTTTGCTCAGAAAGAATCAATTCGTTAAAACATTGGTCCTAAGAACATCTTACTTAGCTTTAGAACCCACATACACAAAAGTAGGTGCGTAGAATATAATCCCTGGCTTGCAACATTCTGATGGCTACCGCTACATGTCTTCGGGAGGTATCCGTATGCAACGTGGGAAGTATTTCGCCCCACAGTGTGGTGCCTAATGCCGTGTTAATTTGGCAGGCAAAGCGCGTTATCTGATGCAGTGAGAAAATAAACCAAGTGAACATGGCCGACAAAAAGCCCTGAAGGTTAGTGGAATCTTGAATAATGACGGTATGACGAAGCAATCCGCTTCGTTGAAGCATGATATATTAGTGGAGTTGCGCTGGGGACAATCACAACAGAACAGTGCCTACGCAATGATTTGAGTGATATTGTTTGTGCATTTCATTTTTTGAACCTTAAAGCATGAAATCAGCGATCAGCTATTCATTGATATATATTTTATTTTCCTTTATATCTTGCATTTAATGTATGTAACTTTCTGCGTTTTGCAATAACTGTGGGCTCAAGCCGACAATATGGTCTTGGGCTGTGCATTGAGAACTAATAACACAGCAGTGACAATATTCTGAATATGAATAATGCGTACAAGAGTAACAAAAATGCGCCTTATATCAATAAGAGTAAATAAATAGGAACCGGTCATTAATTGCTAAAGAGTGTACCTGTGATAAAATCTTCTGACGTCTCTGTCATATTGATTGACAACTACCATCGTGTGTGAAGCTCTACTAAAATACATATAGCCTTTGTCATTAAAGACTTATTTAGCGTTTGCGCAGTAAATCATTTTCATTAAAATGCGACCTGCATAACGAGCGCTATCCGGAGAGGTTTTTATAATCAGGGCACGTGTAGAGAAAGGAAGTCCCAAAGCACAAGAAGTAACTTGGGAAATGGCTTGAGGTTCCATTTGATGTTACGAGCATCTTGTTATTGCTTGTCTTAACTTTGTTTCAGGTTTGGTAAAGAGTAGATGTACTCCCAAGTAAACATTATTAATTAGTGTTCATTGCTTGTGGTATTTGAGCCAAACCAATGCTTACAATATTTCTGGCTTTTTGTGTGAGATGAGATCATTTCCAAGGCTCTTTTGGAAGGGGCCTTACATGCAGTTTGCGTAATGAAGGCACGAAAATTGCAAACAGCTCTACATCAGTGCAGCCGTCTATGGCACATACCTTTAAGGGAAAATACAGACATATAGTCTAGGTCATGCCGATAATCTATATAAACTTAAAATGAATTTTTTTTTTCAATAACTTGTTTTTTTTTGCAAATCGTAAATGTCTGCGTTAAGAAAAGAAAATATTTGACTTTTTTTTCAAATATTAATCTAATGAAATCCAGGAAGGCGCGATAATATAAGCCTTTTTATCTAAGCAGTAAATAGAAAATGTTTTTGGCGGCAGTACCGCTGCTAACAGGTGCGCAGTTTAAGAATTAGAATAAACAGTACAATCATAAATGGTTACTTAGTGCTCGGCATACTTTTTTTAATTGCAGGGTCAGACTTCCCCTGAATGGAAGACTTTCGCAGGATCAAACTGGACCATTGGTAATTGTTGATGACAAGAAAGGTAAAATAAATCCACAAAATCTATTTCGTTCTAATTGCAGCAAGGAATTTGGAAATAAGTACTAAAGCACAATTTGCAACGTGCGGTCTTCGGAACAAATACATACAAACAATAGTTTCGTGCTCAAAACGACAGTAAAAGTGTGCCTTTTACCACACATACTACAACTAGGTCTCAAGCGATAATTAAATATCTTAAACTTATTTCCATTCATAGGTTAGTTGTAAGTTCGAACCTAACATATATTTAAATAAATAAGACTGGTATTGGTTAAAGCGGTGCGACAAGTCTTCTCGTGATTTTGATAACAGAATGTTTTTGAACGCTCGTCGAGCAGTTGGTAGGCACTCCCTCCAAGCCACCCGAAAATAGAATCAGTGATTTATATGATATAGTTCGTACTCAAGATTTTCGGAATGCAATGCGTCTCTTAAAATAAAAGCTCAACTGGTGCACTCTTTCTGCGGCACGTTTAACGCGATAGCGCAAAATATTCCCGCCTCTAGAAGACCCTGTGTGGCCGTTGTTAAAGATGGCTTGATCGCTGGAGGTAGCTTTGACGTGAGTGTAACACCGTGGCGCTATGTGAGGCAGGTTGTAATTTGGAGATGATACAGCCAAGCACTCATTGATCTCCGAGTTTTTCTTGTCGCAAGACTAGGTTGGATGGCCGATTTGGCAGGAACCGCCAACTGTGATAACCCCTTAGAGATAAGAGGGTATGGTCGGAATGCGGCACACGGGTATCCTTGCATCTCAAATTACTCACACCCGTGGGTAACGCCGCAGATCTTTACTGCTTGTTTAAAAAGGCGGCGAAGCGAAATAGTTACTCTGGCTAGACTGATAGGTTGGCTTTACATAATAAGAAAGACGATATGTTTATTAACTATATCTTTTTAACTCACAAAAATTCTTACAATAAAATGCACGTGGTGCAGTCACTGCCGGATTATCGTACGTGCCACAATTCTGTAAATATGAGAACTTCCAAGAAACCAAATTTCGGTAAGTGGAAATCTTACGTCTAAATAAGATGACAGCTCACCGGTGTTTTCGAAAAGGCAAAGTATACTTTTAAAAAGCCGCAAAAAAAAAAAGGTGCAGCTAAAGGTGCAAGTTAGAACCGCGAGCTCTCAACGTTGATAAGATTTTTGTGCTTGCCAGTGCGCCATTCAAAGGCTCTCGCTCGCACTTCAGATGTCCCACTATAGGCTATTTTGTGTAGCGTGCACTCGCACGTTAGCCAACCAAATTAATCAATTTGTGCAAGGTGCACTTTCCAGGTTAGTAGTCTGAATCGACTACTTTGCGTAGGTGGCACCCACGCTTCAGCAATCCGAACCGGCTTTTTTGTATAAGGTTTTGGTGCGATAGCACTGCAAACAACAGTCGCACATTGGGTTTATCAATTTAATAGGCGCTGACGAGGGCATCTGTATAGATGCAAGTGGAAAACATGCGAAGCGCAATGAGATCGACTCATATTCCTATTTTTTTTCAGCACCGGGAAGTACAATGTTCTTTGTAATGCATAAAACATATCTGAGGACGAGATTCGTGCAGCAGCAGCTCTTGCGTAGCTTAAGAATAATTGTAGTTCAGATTATCACGCTTTCAGTGCCTTAGGTTCTGATACTAAGAAAATAAGGGATATTCAAGCGGTGAGAAATATATAAATTTATTAGGTTCTTAACGTTGTTGAGATCGCCAGAAACGTAGGTTCATGTTCACCTTGTGGTAGCAAAGTCGTAATCCAGGCCCCTGCACGCTGTTGCTGCTTGCATGACTTTAATCTCCCGTTATTGACGAGTGTCGTTTTCCTCGCTTCAAAGCATGCGAACCCACTGCACTGTGCCCAAGTTATTTGCCACAACACCCATATTCCCAGCAAGGCATTCCAAGCTTATAGTTAGCGGGACAATGTCAAATCAGAGGATGTGTGCTTGCAAATATATTATGTGAACTGCTTCATGACAATGGTAGCGAGACCTCCCCCCAAAAAATAGCTGGGCAAAATATGTCCAGATATTCTTCTTATATACCAAAAGGAAGGGGTTTGGCAACGTAGGTATTTCAACCTCGAAGTAGAGTGAACTTCACGAGTTACAGGCCAATATACTTGCTGCATGGTTAGTGAAAACAAAATTCAGTATACTTCCATGCCGTTTTAGAATAAACTATCTTGAGCAAGTTTGCAGCTTGCATACTTGTGGAGAACACATCAAATTTCCGAGTCATATTTCCGACATTCTACACATTCGTGAAGGTCGCGCATAAGAGTCGCCTTCGCCGAAATATGCGTTCTTAAAGGCGATGCGCGTATAATAATCAGGCCGTGGCTGAGCACGATAACTTCCTGCACTTTCTTTCCTACGCACGGAGCATATACTTGCCGTAAACGCAAGTGGCAGTGCGACACAGACACCTGCAATGTGCTAGGGTTATGCAGTGAGGAATTGTCGTTCGGCTGGTGTGGCAGGGAAAAGAAGTCAAGAGAGGCCCCGGCCTGCTCTTGTGACAGCAGGCTTCATCATTCATCCCTTCCCCGGTGGTGCAGTGGTTTGAGCACTCGAACACTTTGCCCAATAATGTGGGGTCACAACACGGCAGCGTTGGACGCTTTTCGATGCTAGCGAAAATCAAGGCGCCTGTGTACTGGGTGATGTCAATGCGCGATAAAGAAACCTGGAGCTCGAAATATCCGAATTCCTAATCTTAGTCACCTCTCAGAGCCTGAGTCGCTTTCGGATTTTCAACCTCGTAAGCCAACCTAAACCAATCATCACCCATGTTGCCTTACCTCATTGTTTGGCAAGATATCAAAGATTACACGAAATTACAGACACAAAATACAGCAAAGAGTAGACTGGCTACTCACGAATAAGGAACCGCAAGGACCAGCAGCCACAGACGGTAGCATTTAAGGCAGTGTCACACACATTTAATGCGGAGCCTGTGTGTTGTCATATCATTTTCGCTACCACATTTTCCCGTTCAAAAAAGCATACCCATTGCCATAAAACGGCACAAAAGAGCAACGCAAATATTATTCGTTAAATTCAATTTTCAGATTTTAGGTGCTGTACGACAGTTTGTTTTCTTTTTCTAAGCTTCAGACCAAATACTCAGGAGCACGGTTTTTGATAGAAAGCTATATCAAACGAATGCTCTGCACGTTGCACCGAAATGCTCGGAATTTCTGGGTGCTCCGACAGATGACGCCACTTAACTGCGGGCGCTTTGGAGCTGGAAACGGGGAAGTAAATTAGGCACCAATAGACGATACCAAGAAAAGGCTTAAATATCGGGGAAATATACATTTATGCGTAATGTGAACAATCATTTAAGCATAAAGCTTAGCCAAAATGAGTAAGGGATCAAAACATAAGACGCATATTTCTTAAAATCCTCAGTACTTACCAGTACTCGTATCATGTTTTTTAGCGCGTGAGAAACATTGAAATTCCCACAATTTGCTTCGCACCAGTCCGATAATGAGTATATGCCTGTATTGATTGATTATCTATTATTTAACAACCCGTCTAACCGAAAAACATTCAGATAATTTAATCCCCGAAATGCAACTTGTCTGAGTAGTGGTGTGGATGGCGGTGAGCGATTGTAATTCTTTCGTTTTGACGGGTTGAGCTGAACAGAGTCTGTTAGCTACGAAATTCTTCATAGCAGACAATAAACTAACTTAATTTCATTTGATTTACAAAGTATGAAACTGTCTTAAGCAGCAAAGAAAGCACGCGTAGGTCAATTTCGTGAATCGGTCTACATGCTATACTGCAACTGCATATATTTTGCACTCGCAATGAACCTCGTGCAATTTATTTCGCAAGGTGACTAGCTTTATCGTCAAAGAGCAAGAAACTAAAAAAGACCCTACGCACGGCTTGCAAGACAAACAGTGCGTAAATTAGATCTCGCACGTACGCTTTTTGAAACGCTTCTGACTCCATCTAGTCCGTCACGAGTCGATGGCAGCTGCAACAAGAGCTGGAAGGCAAGATGTGCTGCGACACATCAAACATGTAGCTGAAGCTACGCGATTTTGGTGTCTGTTAAGGATTTTCTTGAGCTGCTTGTGAAGACTATCGCGTTTCTTTGGCACCGGGACACCGTGCCTCTCAGCAAATCTTTTTTTTTCCTTCTGGCTTTCTACAGGTGTGCAGGGAAGACAGAAAACTTTGTTTGCAATGCATCTTTTGCATGACACGTTCGCCGCGGAGCACTTGCGAATAGATGGCTCTTGTACACAGCGTGCCAAGCTTTTGACGCGAGATCAGGCCCTAAATTCTTCTTACTTAAAAAGTCTAAGGGTGGAGCAAACGTTCCTTCCGTAGGGCGATAATTCTTCAAATCTTCAAATATTCTTCGTCCTTTGGGGCCGAAAACCGCGACAACTTTTCTTTTCCGGACTTGTAGCCGGTGGTGCATCGCATATCACAGAACTTTCGTCCCATCGTCGAAGCTCCGAAGCACCGGCGACAGCCCCATATACACCCACAATCAAAAAGCGGTCGTGTTTCAGTGAAAAAAATAATAAAACATACAGAATTCGTAGACCGTGCCGAACAAAACTTACGTTTACCGGCTCGTTCACTGCAAGCAGATGACAACGACACAAACGGCGAAGCGGCCACTTGTCTGCATCGCTGCCTGTCGGCAGGCAGGGGAACAGCGAGACTTATGGTGCAACATTGATAGCACAGGACAAGCAGCACCATTGATACACCTTTCTATTCTTACATTGTTGCTCAAGAGTAACATTCTTTGCAATGTACAGTTGATACCAAGTATATGTGTTTATAGCTCTCCTTAAGGCAATGGATGTTATAAAATGTGAATTGTTTTTCCCAGGTCGTCCAATTTCACACCATCTGCTTCACTGGGACCGCCCCAAACATTGCTCCATCTTCACTTTTATAGACCCTGACAGCGGTAAGTTTAGAGGAGCGAAGGAGTTTCCCTTTCAATGAAACACGGGGTATCTACAGAAACAGTTTTATCATTTAGATGTTATTCTAACAATCCCTACGAAATATACTGCTGTGATGGCTGAGTGATTAGTTTTCACAGTTTTATCATTTAGATGTTATTCTAACAATCCCTACGAAATATACTGCTGTGATGGCTGAGTGATTAGTTTTCACAGGAAGGCGGCAATATGAGCGACATATAGCAAAAGTACTTAATGAAAAATTACCTTCCAAATAAATAATTCCTTCTGTTTAACGGACACAATTTTTTGTGGAAAAAGAATGCAAAATGGAAGATAAGGCTAGTTTAGTTTTGCCTGAGTTACCTGGTAGCAAAATCGATTTAAAGAGGTCATGAAAGGTAACATATGATCATAGACTGAGCATTGCTTTGACATTATTGATAATATTGTGTTTCACTCTCCACACGTGAAATTGCAAATAATCAGAATTTCAGCTTATTTGGTGCAATACATGTTTTTAAATTGAATTGCGTTTAATTATTTCGACAGCTCCTTGATGCTCAAGCAACCATTCGCCTCTGACATAACAACGGCATATTATCCACATGTCCTCTGCTGTTCGCGTTGTCGGTTGCACTCTTGCAAGCACGCCGAGGACTATTGTCTTTGAGGACTTCTTCAGCAGAAAACAAATTATTTGCATATTTTGTTTTTATTTTTGAAAAGCCTTCACTGCAATATGCGCCCTTAGCGATCCTCGGAGAACTGAACTTGCCTTGGGCTTCCGTCTAGAGATTGTCGAGTAGGCTGAAATCGACGGGCTCATGCCGCAATATTTAGGCATACACTCTCAAGCATATTATTTGTATGTGATTAGGGTTATGTTGTTTTAGCAACAAGCGCTGCCTCATACAAAAAGCGAAATATCCAATATTTCCTTCCGCCGTGTGCTCCGCGAAAGAGGGGAGGGGTTTGCGCTGTACTGCCGATTGCTGTGCTATTGCATGTCGCTCTTTCAGTCCGAAAAACTATTAGGAAAACCCAACAAAAAGATATGTTAACACGAGAGCGCACCTTGCGACATTAGAGGAGCAGACAAAAGTATTGAACGAAGCGTTATTTCTTATTGTGCTGTTATATGCGCATGTTAGTCAACCTTACTTCTTTTCGGGTGGTAGAGCTTTTTTTTACAGAACTATGTTCAATCTAGCCACGGCCTGCGTACGAAAACATCTGCCACCGCCATTTTATTCCCATCATCGCCAAACTCAAAACCCAACGCGATTAGAATAAGCTTCAGTGCCCCCCCCCCCCTAACAAGTAATTCCCAGTCGCCCACAGCCACGCGCGCGCGACTGGGATGGACTCTCGTGCCCAACCTTGCATTTTGTGGTGCCTGTCTAGAACATGGCTCCTAAGGGCTTCAAAGAAAACATCCACCATTTATTCTTTAGTTTGTGAACCCTAAAGTCTCGCTGGGATGCACTAATTCGCGGAATACGACTGCGCCCAACAGCATGTTTTGTTTACATAGCGTTTGCTTATAACTGGATGTACGCTGCTCAATTTAACTGCATAAAATGAAAGCTCATGAGCTGGCCATACCAAAAATATTATCTTTTTGCAGCAGTTGCCCTATTATTTGTTTACAAACTACAAAAGTGCAGCAAGAAGCATCGATGATGCTACGTCCTGTGCCTGCGCAGGGTAACCACAAGCGGCGCCAACTAGCGCCTACAGCTGTCGGCTGCTGTCATTATTGCTCGCCAGACAGGGTCACATCGTCGCTTCCCGTTCAACGTGTACTCGCTTTGTGATGTAAGCAGCCGTTGTTTTGGAGTCACTACTATGAGACCTACAATCGACGGTAACATGGAACCGCTACACCTTGTGAATGCACGCTCCGTAAACGCCGAAATTGCAGACCCTAGCACAACGTACTCGAGCTAGGCTATACTCGTCGCAGAACGAGCTGGCAGTTTAGCATAAACTGACATTTCTGGCCAATGTCATATTACAGGCAACTACAGGCAAGTACAGCTGCTCAGGCTGTTGGCGCATCGGGCGTCACGTTCGCGCACGACCCCCAATCTGACAAAAGCTGTTCGCATCACTGTCCGCTTATCAGTACCGTCTGCGTCGTGGGATCGAAAACCTCGCATTACGACGATAGGCGGCGCTTGGTCCTGCTGGCTTTGTCGCCGGTGTAATGCGACAAGACATTGCATCGATAAGCTAAGGTATCTAACTGCGCAGCCCACTGACTGTAATCGTGCCCAACAAAGCATGCCTAACTCTTTATCATTTGTGTACAGTGACATGATCATCAAGCACTTATGCATGAGGGACTACCACTGTATCTATCGTCCACAAGATAAAAAGAGACCTGTCGTTTGATAGTTCCTGCTGACGCTCCGCCGTCTAAACTCTTGCGGCGTTATTGCGAGCAATTTCAAATGGCGGTCGCTCATGGGGGAGGAGTTTATTGATTCCGATATCTATGCAGTTTTCTGTTATATACAGCGCGCGATTTGTGCTTGAACATTGCGAGTAGTCACAGATTTGTGTAATATTTAAACCAGTATAAAACGGCAATACATCGCCCTTCAAACTCTTTCTCACATAATATATATGTATATATATATATATATATATATACATATATATTCCTCGTCGCCAGTGACACAGACATTCCTCCATTTTCTGCTGCCCTCGTTCCACTCTCCTGTGAAAGCGTTATTAGTTCGACTGTCTTCTTCACACCTTCCGACGCCGCTTCACGCCATCCCTGCCTCCTGCTTCCATTTGCGGTCCACAAGTTCGAAGATGGCCTTAGTGCAATGTACGTCTCAAATCCATTTTCGTGCCCGTCCGTCCTGCTACGCGGCGAGTGTCTCGGTCGTATTGAAGAACTTGATCTCGCGCTTGTAAATACTCTTCCTGCAACGCCTACTTCATTAGACGTTAATGTGCTCTGCTCTTGCGATACAGCGACCGCTTCGACACCACCCGATGTTCTTCAACAAGCTATTGACGCAGATCTCCCACCCGCACAACGCGATCAACTCGCTGCTCTTCTACAGAACTTCACTTCTGCCTTCGACCTTCCTCACACTGCTAAGGGTCGCACGTCTGTCGTTACGCACGCAATCGACACTGGTACAAACGCACCTTTACGACAGCGTCCTTATCGCGTGTCGGCCTCTGAGCGCCAAGTCATTGCTGACAACGTGGACGACATGCTTCGCCGGGGCGTCATACAGCCATCTAACAGTCCATGGGCTTCTCCGGTTGTTTTGGTCACCAAGAAAGATGGTTCCATCCGGTTTTGCGTCGATTACCGTAGGCTTAACAAAATCACGCGCAAAGATGTCTATCCTTTGCCGCGAATCGACGACGCCTTGGACTGTTTACAGGGATCCGAGTATTTCTCCTCTTTGGATTTGCGCTCCGGCTACTGGCAGGTACCGATGGCTGATAATGACCGCTCGAAAACTGCCTTTATAACACCGGATGGATTATACGAGTTCAACGTTATGCCCTTTGGCCTCTGCAATGCCCCGGCTACTTTCGAGCGCCTGATGGACACTGTTCTTCGTGGACTCAAGTGGCAGACCTGTTTTTGTTATCTGGACGACATCGTAGTTTTTTCTGCCGACTTTTCTTCTCACCTTCTCCGCCTAAAGGATGTCCTCACGTGTCTCGCCGGCGCTGGGCTTCAGTTGAATTTGAAGAAGTGCCACTTTGCCCCTCGAAAACTCACAATTTTAGGCCACGTAGTTTCTAAGGACGGCATTCTTCCCGACCCCACCAAACTTCGCGCAGTTGCAGTGTTCCCGAAGCCAACCTCCCTGAAGCAGCTTCGGAGCTTTATCGGCCTCTGCTCCTACTTTCGACGTTTCATCTTGAACTTCGCCTCTATCATCGCTCCTCTGACCCAGCTCCTTGCCGGCAGCTCCGACCTTTCCGCCTGGACTCCAGCCTGCGATAAAGCCTTCGACACTTTACGCCGCCTTTTGGTTTCGCCGCCCATTCTACGCCACTTTGATCCGGCTGCGCCTACGGAGATCCACACTGATGCCAGCGGTATTGGGCTTGGTGCCGTCCTTACCCAACGTAAGCCTGGTTACAGCGAGTATGTTGTGGCATACGCCAGCCGAACATTGACAAAGGCAGAATCTAATTATTCAGTCACAGAAAGGGAATGTTTGGCCATTATTTGGGCTATCGGAAAATTTCGTCCTTATGTGTATGGTCGACCGTTTTACGTTGTGACCGATCACCACGCTTTGTGCTGGCTTGCCTCTCTGAAAGACCCATCCGGTCGCCTTGCTCGCTGGGCTCTTCGTCTCCAGGAGTTTGACATTCATGTCATTTATCGATCAGGCCTGAAGCATACGGACGCGGATGCTCTTTCCCGCTCGCCATTGCCTAGAGATAATTCGTCTGACCACGTCTGTGCCTACGATTTGTCGACTCTTGCCACTATCGGCATGGCTACCGATCAGCGGAATGACCCCTGGATCAATGCACTTTTGGATTTTCTCTCAAGTCCTACTCCCGGTCATTCATCCAAAGCGCTCGTCCGCCAAGCCCACCACTTCTCCATTCGTGACGGTCTTCTCTGTCGCCGCAATTATTTGCTTGATGGACGGAAGTGGCTTCTAGTCATCCCGCGTCATCTCCGCGCCGACATTTGTGTTGCGTACCATGGTGACCCACAATGTGCTCACGGTGGCGTATTGAAAACCTACACGCGCCTACGTCTGCGATTTTACTGGCGTGGAATGTACCGCTTCGTAAGACATTTCGTGCGCGCTTGCGAATCTTGTCAACGCCGAAAAACTCCTCAGAAGTCCTCTGTTTCGTTGCAGCCGTTACCCTGCCCTGCTCGTCCGTTTGACCGCGTTGGCATAGATCTCTATGGCCCTCTTCCGACTACTCCTGCTGGAAACCGGTGGATTATTGTGGCAGTAGACCATCTGACTCGCTACACTGAAACATCACCGTTACCCTCTGCCTCTGCAAGAGACGTTGCTTTGTTCATTCTCAACAACTTGATTCTTCGCCACGGGACTCCGAAGGAACTTCTCAGTGACCGCGGACGCGTTTTCTTGCGCGACGCTCTCGAGGCCCTACTGAAAGAATGTCGCATCATTCATCGCACCGCTACTTCTTACCACCCTCAGACGAATGGCCTGACAGAACGCTTCAACCGTACTCTGAGTGACATGCTGGCCATGTACGTCAACGACGCTCATTCCAACTGGGACCACGTTCTTCCCTTCGTAACCTACGCGTACAACACTGCGATAAAGACCACCACTGGATTCTCTCCTTTTTTTCTTCTTTACGGGCGCGAGCCAACCTGCACAATGGACGCGTTTTTTCCCTACCGCCCTGATGTTTCTGAATCGACGCCACTCTCGGACGCCGCCCAGTATGCAGAAGAATGCCGTCAGCTCGCTCGTTCGCTCACAAAGGAAAATCAGTGGCAACAAAAACACCATCGTGACACTGGTGAGGCGCCTTCATATGCGCCCAACTCCCTGGTGTGGCTCTGGGTTCCTGCCACAACCGCCGGCCTGTCAAAGAAGCTTCTTGCTCGGTATCACGGTCCATACCGAGTCCTTCAAAAAACATCTCCTGTGAACTATGTAGTTGAGCCCGTTACGCCATCTGCGGACTTGCGTCGCCGTGGACGCGAAATAGTTCATGTGGACCGAATCAAGCCCTACTACGATCCGTCTGTCCTTTCGGCACCATGAGTCGCCAGGATGGCTCCTTGTCTGCCCGGGGGGAAACTGTAGTGTGGTAATCTTCATCGATATAACCACTGACATGCGTTGCGTGCTGCCGCTCTCAAGGACGAAGAAGTTGTTCGCTGCCTTGCTCTTTCGCCACGCCTGACGCTTCGCTGCGAGTCTCCCCTGAGCGGCTGGAATCATCTGGGTTCACCGAATAAACACACCCCTAAAATATATATATATATATATATATATATATATATATATATATATAGAACGAGGTGAAGAAAGAGAATGTGACCTTTCGGCCGTGGGAACGGCCTTCGTCTGAAGAAACTAGGTTAGAGGCAGTGTCCTATATTTATACACAAAATCTATCAGTATTAGTACTGATGACGGTGATGATTTCATAATAAAACCAAAACTAATATAGATTACACCTATGCGGTCATACATGCAGATTACAAGTGGTTTAAAATAATAAGAAAATAATAACACGCGGTGGCGCGACATTTCCGAGCCCACGCGTTCGAAAAACTGCGTCACTATTCAACGAATTAATAAGCATACCAAGGCATGCGGCTGAACTGCGGAGAACGAGGTGTCATAATACCTACAAATAAAAAAGGAAAGAGAGAGATAAAACGGAGTATTATGGATGCCAGTAGTTGTCCTGCTCATATTCCAGGTTTCAGAAATCAGAAGTAATGGTACTTAGACAACTTAGCTTTCCCACGCTTTCAATGCATAATGACACAGCCTTATACTTGTGAATTAAAATGATTCTCTTACTTGACGGTCGTAGTATGATGGAAACCTAGATTCCAAAATAGTGATCTTTATATGATGAAATGAATGACATTCAATGCTTACTCGATTGAACAGTGGTTGATTCGGTAGGCTTGTACTGTGCGCCTTACGACTGTTAAAACACACATTAAAAGACGTCGCAGTCTGCTCTATATACTGGAGCTGGCAGGCGGAACATTCAAGCAGGTAAATTAAATTGGCAGCATGGCAGCATCACAGATAAAGCTGCCTTTAATTTTTATACGGTATACTAGGAAATCGCACTGACAGCTACTGATGACGTTGTCATTTGGAAACATATCTTACAGCGAGATTAATAGCATGGTGCCAGCCAGTAAATTCGGGACGGGTGGTTGTGGAAGAAGCCAAATATTACTCAAATATTTAGCACGTCTGAATACAGCTCAGGGCAGCTTCCATCTGGATGTTGTGATGTCTCTTTAGAATGCCTATTACGTTAGGAAGAGAGGCTGAGTAGGTTAAAACTAAGTTAGTTTGCTGTTTCAAGAGTGGATCTTTTGTTGAATAAAGTAACGACTGGAGGTCAAGTGCGTCTGCGTCTTTAACGGCATCGTCAATAAACTTTGCGGGATTAATTTTGGTTAACTTCAAATTTTGACGTTTTTGTGCTTGCAAAAAGAAAACGAACTCGTGCACCTCATTTTGTGCGAAACTTCTGACGAGCCTACTGGGAGCAGCAGCCTGACTATACACAGTGCATGGCAAAGCTCCCTGCCATATTCCTGGAATTATCCTGGCCCTGTGCCATCTGCAGCTGCATGATAATAATGGCAACTGCGCTGTTTTCTCCCAAAACCAATTTGAATAAAAATATAAAATTGAGGATTCAAAGAGCGTTGCCAAAGGCAGTTCACTGTTACTGTTTATTTAAACATCAGCAGTGCATTGTATTTTAGTGCGCTCTCATTTCTCACAGGAACATCGCGCCTAGCTTCATTAAGTCAGTGATGCAATTTGCGTATATACTATTTTTAATGCATTTCAAGCGGCTGTACATCCAATTGAACCCACTGGCCGACGTTTTCTTCATTTTTCTTTGTTCAAAATTCCGCCTTTACAGCTCCTGCCTGGCTCTTACCACTAGTCTAGTTGTTCGCTTCTGGTTACTTGTACCATATAGCGTTTTTTACCGCGGCGGCGTGCTCGAATACCTACATCAGCTTCTTATCCACCTATGTGGTGAGACAAAACTTGGTAGAGCACACACGTTCCTGGCGTTTTTACTTGCTTGGCTAATTTGTCTGTAGACAGCGTCGAAGTAGGCTGCATAGGCTTGAGGTTTACCACCAAATCAAATTTTGGTGGAGGTCGCTAGCAGGAGGGGCATAAACTTTTATGCTGTCTATTTATCTCCACCTATACTACCCATAACGTGTTGCGTTGACATCAGTATATTGACACCGTCCGAGGGAAGAAACACATTCTGCTGATTAAAACAAGGCTTTAAATAAATTAAACCGGTTTTCCATGCAATAGCCAAGGTGCATGCTACAGTTCAAGTGGCCATGGAAATACACTCTCTGAGGAATATAGTTTGACGCATGCGGCATTTTTAGTGAAAGAAATTTGACAATTAACTGCAGGAGCGTGCAGAGTCATTCGGAACCTAATGCAACTGTGCACAGACACTGAACAAATTTGGTTATAATAGAGGGCTCTGCATATGTGATCATTGCCCAGTTGTCTTTAGTGTTCTACTTATACTGTTCTTTTTTCAGGAAAACGTGAATGCGACCTGTATATATGGGAGGAAAATATTCGAACGCAATCTCCAGCCTACCCTTGCGAGCACGAATACGACAACTTGTGCCCGAATTCAAAAAAATATCAAATATACACCGAGTGGGATTGTCGTAACAGCTATGAATAAAATGCAATTTTAAATATTTCTGTGCCACTCAAACACCTTCATTAAAGAAAAGCGTTACCAGTTGACTGTCTACTATGCCGTATAGGCTCGTATTAAAGCGTGATATAATCAATAAACATAAGGAATCTTGAGATAATTCATCTTTGTGAAAACGATCCTAAACAAACAGGCGTTTTTTGCAGCGACACACTGGTTTTTTACCTCAGCATTTTGCACACCACATTAAACAATCTTCATCGCATATCCCGTAAAAAATAATGGAATTATAAGCCTAGTCTTGCTTTGCTGGTCATTTCTTCCCCTCAAGAGTCACCAAGTGGATGATCTGTCACGTATGCCTTGCATATGTATGACTAATCGGTAAAAAATGCTTTACGTTGGCCACCTCCTTTTTAGGGGGCGGCTTCTTAAGTGTGACATGCTCGGTAAAGTATTAAGAGAGCGTTTCTTTTCAACGATCCCCAGAAGTCCCGTCCAGGCGTTTCAGAAATCGGTGTCGCAGTCCGCGACGGCCGGTTGCGCGACGGCGCCTAACTGAATGGCGATGAAAAATTAAACCTTAATATCATCGCATGCACAGCAGTTAGAAAAAAGCTTTCATGTACCCTGGTTAAAATTCTCTTATACATTACTTTAGTAAAGATTCATATGTGTGGCTAAAACATAGTTTACAACGGGTATTACAATACGATAGTCTATGACGAAGTTGTGAAAAATACTTCGCTTGACCTTACTTTCTCACTCATCACTCTCCAAATTTGAGGTATATCGGAGAGTTTTAGGAGATGTAGATAGCGTAACATTCTAGATTTAGGAAAATGCAAAGAAGAATGGAGAAAAGTATCCTGCGCTGTTTTTCTATTCGTCATGCATTCCCTTCATCGGCAACAAACGCGTGGCGTCCTCTCTCGGTGTGTTTCACCAGGCGAACGTCACCGCTTTCGTTGGCTCACTTATAGATGTTGAGCCTGCTATATGAATGCGCACTTTTATCAAAATATCCCCCTTCAGAGCGCGGTTACAACCCTTCGTTTCCTTTTCGTGAATACTGGCCAAAGTTTCTCTCCAGTGTTTTGCGCATATATTCCTCTATTTAGCGCACTCCTTGTTGACCGCATACACAGAGCACTAATAAGCACTACGACCACTACCTGGATTCATGTAGGTGTACTGACACCATATCTCGGCCTGGTTAACTTATGGGCTGCCCGCCGTCAAGCTGAGATGGCTGCTACGCGAGAAAAGCATTTGTTGGGCGAATTGGTGTTTTTGATGATCCATAACTACCGCGCAAAGGACCGGACAGAGATGAAGACCCTACTTCAGCGCAGGAACGTGCACGGCTGCATTATTCTACTGCGAAGGCACGGGGATATGAACGCAATTGCTCGCGACGCAAGTGACATGCAAGGTGTGAACAATGTTCTGCTCAATCCTCGAATACCTCACTATGCGAACGTTTCTTGTAATGGAGCACGTTTGTCGTTTTACTGACGCAGCAGCAACAGCATGCTTTTGGCTAACTTATCGCCTGGCGATTTCGCCAAAGGGGGAGCACGAACATTTTCCCGATATACGATGAATTGGCAGGCTTTCCGGCAGATGCATGGACACTACCATCGGCTGCCGACGCAGATGGAATTGCGAGTCCCTTTTCGATGTCTGAGCTACTGGCTGCAATTTGCGATGCGAAACAAAAAAACAGCGGCCGGCTTAAACACAATTCAGTGCGAGGTTTACAAGAACCTCAGTACTGTTGCACTCCCTCAACTACTGCACCATAAACAAAGTATTGCTGGATGGTGTCGTACCCGAGAGCTGGAAAACCGCTGTCGTGATTCCTATTCCCAAACCTGGAAAACCTCCAACAAACCTCGTCAACCTAAGACCAATATCCTTAACAAAACAGTTTGCAAGCTTTCTGAAAACCTTTTAGCCAGACGGCTTTCTTGGTGGCTTGAACAGCATGGTTTTTATCACCCCGCTCAAATTAGATTTCGTCCATACGTAGGTACAGAGGACGGGTTATCGGCCTTGGCATCAGTAGTTTTATCATCTATCCGCAGCCGCAATGTACGTACCATATCAGCAATTTACGCTGAAAACGCATATGACAACATCAGTCATGCTGCAATCCTGAATGTCATTGACATGCTTCATCTCCCTCCCAAAGTACGTGGTTTTGTCGCATCATTTTTGGATGGAAGCAAATTTGCAACACGCCTCAGTGGGGACACAGTTGTTTCATTCGTTTCACTACGCGGTGTGCCCCAGGGATCATTATTTTCTCCGACGTTGTTCAATATTACTTTAATCCCATCGGCATGGCGCTTATATAATATCCCAGAAATCAAGTTTTTTCAATATGCAGATGACATCACTTTGCCGGAGTGGTGCAATGGTTACGGCGCTCGACTACTGTTCCCAAAGAAGCGCGATCGAACCCTGGCCTCGGCGGCCGCTTTTCCATGGAGGTGAACAGAAAGGCGCTCGTATGCTGTGCGTTGTCAGAGCACGTTAAAGAACCCCAAGTGGTCGAAATTTCCAGTCCTCCACTACAGAGTCCCTCATAGCATGAGTCGTTTTGGGACGTTAAAACTCACCAACCTATATGCAGATGACATCACGGTATGGAGCACTCTCCATGATCTGCTTACTCAGGAGGCCGCCATTCGAACAGCATTAGACATAACTTCTAGTTACTCCTCCTCTATTGGCCTTCAGTGTAAAACTATATACACGTGTGTCGCCAACCTCTGAGGACGTCGTAACCTTAATTTAAATCCAATTCGTCTCTTTTTATCAGGCACCCCACTACAAGAAAATAAAAGCATGAAAATTCTAAGCTTAAAGATTCACCAATCAGGGTCGGCGACTGCTTAGCTTTCTCAAGCAAAAAAGCGAGCAATTGAGACTATGAGTATGATAACTAGAATTGCGCCTAAAACGGGCGGCGCTGGCTCGTCTAGTGCATGAGAGTTAGTGAGGGCGGTTCTGCTGCCACGTATTGTTTATCAATCTTAGTTCCAGCCTCATACAAGAGCACAATGGGATCGCCTTGAAGCAGTAGGCCCAGAAACTATAAGAACCATAACATGTCTTCCACGACTTGCACCGGTCTTAGAGTTTCAAGAGAATGCGCATGTCAACACTATCGACGAGCTGGTGCAGCAGCGCCGTGATGCTCGCCGACGTAAGGCCAGTTTATCACATTCGAAGCAATCACTGAGGGTGTATGCAACGTCACACATTATTCTTCAGCCGCCTGCGCCAGTTCTCTCTCTCCTAAAATATGCACAGTTAGGAGACAATAAGTCAACTGATATTTGCAAACCAACGTCTGCCAAATCCGCATCGTCGCTTCGCCAAAGATTTGAAGAGCAAGATACTCACCTCCATTGGGATGTATTGTAAAGTACGTGGAATAAAGCCTACAAGGTTGTAAACCAAACAAAGCAATCTACTGTCCATGGAAACCTAGCCTGAATCAGACCTCTACGTTTAAACTTTCGGAACCACTTACATCCCTCAGAACTGAGCTCGTGGCAGCTCAAGAGGCCCTCTGCTCCGTGGCTATCATAACCATGCTCCCTGCAGCCCATTTTGTCATCCGAACTGACACTCTTCAAGCAGTTCGTTTGCTCCGACGTCTCAGCCGTAGCCCTAAAATATACCAAGACATCCACCAGCTTGCGGCGCGCATCCCGTTGTCGTATGTGAGTAGGTCCCACGGGACCTGCTGCCTTTCCAAAGTGAAACCGATTTAGCGACCCACCTCGTGATCCAAGACGCATCAATTCCACGGCTCCTTGAAGTGGACGACGCTACCCTGCTTTTATCGTGAAAGGAACAGTTCCGGCGCCGCGCACATGAACTTATCTCTTCCTGTGTGGTATCCGTTCCCCGCGGTTTCACTCGTGCAGAGGAGGTTGCGCTTTGAACGATCCGTGTCGGTGTTGCCCTTACATCAGCTGACACTAGGACGTGATCTTACTTCCGACACTTATATCCCCGCCCAGGGTGCCCAATCTGTAAAAACGAAAATATCGAAGCCAGCATTCACCACTTGTTGCGGGATTGCCCACCACTGAAACTGACACGAATCCGCCACCTGACGATAGCTGGCCTTTCAGCAACCTTTCCTGCCTCATATATCTCTTGGACGCAGGGACCTCATTATCGCTCACTCCTGGAGTTCATAAATTAGCCAACTTTTTTTCATTCATTTAATCATTTATTTATCCTTCATCTCGTACCCTACTGATGCCCTGAGGCAATAAATATCGTAAAGAACTCTAATATGAGTTTGGAATTAGGTAGAAATAAGCAGAAATATCCTTTTCTAGCCCGAATACGCAGCCAGCGCCACGGCGCTCACCGCGAGCGATGCCGCCACCTATGACTTACTAATACGTCGCGTGGCTACATTTCGAAGACCCGGGAAGCTACTGATACGGCTCCAGCGTTTTGCTGCTTGATGATTGCCGCTCTTGGCAGCGTTATGAAAGTGCCCATGGCACGCTATTTCCACTCCAGTGACCGTCAGGGGTTGCACCCTATGTGTCCGTACCAGGTGCACAAAACATGACGCAGCATCTAAGTTGTGGAGAAAGGAAGTCAGCCGTCAGCGTGTACCGGCTTTGCATTAAATCTTGCTGTGGTACAGGGTAAAACGTTTTTGAAAAGCTCGAAAAGCAGTGCATGTCGTCATTTGTAGAAGCATGTGGTCTTCAGCGAAACCTTGGTGCGCATATTAATAAGCAGGAAAGGCAGTGAACCATGCAGAAGCTGACTACCACCATAGGACGCATTCTGTCGCGTCTGGAAGATCATTGTTCTGGAAAACGGGCCAAAATACCTCTTGTGCCAATTTTTACGCTATGCGTTCCCTGCGTTAGGCGTAGGGGAAACATGTTGCAATGTTCTGTACGACCACGACGCACCTGAAAAGCCGTCTTCGGGGGGGCGTGAGCGTGATAGCTCTCCCCTCGGTCCTCCTCTGCAGCGGTTGTTGGAAAACGGGAGATTTGTATGGTGCACTTTTATTCGGCGATTACGTCGGTGTTTGATACTTAATCGAAATAATATCTTTACAGATGCGACCAACAAATCAAATACTTCACTAATCTAGACTATTGAACATTTCAAACCTTGCTAAGTGTCCCTTTAACGATAGTAGCAGAAGGACAGAAGTCGAAATGAAAACATCATTTTATTGTCAGAGTTATAGCACCAGAAATTTGATTATGTCTCGCATGGATCTTGTTCTATGTCTTGCATTCCTCAGAATAAAGGTTGTATTTGCGTTTATCCTTACAGATATCGTCAAATGCATGCTCACAAGGATATCCGTCATCAGGCCTTTGATGCAGAAGCTCTTTCGCCCAAACGTGGAGATGACATGTTGTCTCTCCTGGAGAAAAAAGAATTCACATAGGGCTGACATGACCTGCTATAGCATTGGTACTTATATAGTTTATTTCGTACAGGTAAAAACAAATTGTAAAGACTGACACTGTGATTTAAAAATATCAATAAATGTTCTAGAATATCTTCAGTATTCCGCACACCCTTTTTTGTCGACTATTGTGACCTTGTAGGGGATGACTGCAGGCTCGCATGACCACCTTCGATGACCTTTTACTCGGGAAGCGCGCTTCGCAGCTGGCGGTTGTGACTGATAGCAATACATTCCTGTACTTCGAATGTACCACTCTTCTCCTTTCTTGTTTACCACTGTTCGGATGTCTCCCGCTTCAGCAACCCTCCTATGGGTTTTAGATCTCGCCATGTACTACTACATTGATGGTAACCACTTTTTGATGTCTCATTCATGCACTCTCACTACCCTTCTCCTTCTGGATCACTGCGGTTCCGGTGGCAATGTCTATTGGGTTTTCAACCTCTGAGCTCTTCAATACCTTTGTTATTCATTGTTTTCATGTTTGTGTTTGAAGTTAGTTCTGCCACCTAACGGGTAGACATTATAGCCCAATAGTCACGCCCCTTACTTGGTGAATTGCCGCCATCCCAGTAATTTCGAGCCCAACGTCCCTATGAATAAAACTACGATTCCACAAATACTACTACTACCGTTGCTAGCAATTATAACAATACTGTCACGGCAGTAACACGAAATCCGGAAAATGGCTGTTAACAGCTGATTCTTGAAAGCGAAAGTTAATAAACAAGGTTTGCAAAATCCGTAACTGAAATGGTCATTGTAGGATTATTTGGTGAGTAATGTATGATTTTGGATAACCCAATAACAGGATCTTCACAAATATAATCAGAGATCGAAAAGTTGTTCGAAGTTTTCTATTCGAGGTATAAGGAATCAGCTTGAAGGCTATATAATACACCGACATTGAATCGTACCGACTACGAACATCGTGGAATTCTTTCACCGTGATCTCACAGCTCTGCTTTTCAGCCCTCCTGGTTGTTCATATCCATTGTTAAGCTGCTTGAAATATAAAAGCGCAGCTATCTCCGCCTTAGTAAGTTATACTTAGCAAGAGCAAATATGAACCCTATCTCAAATATGTCTCTATGCTAAATGAATGCATTAGTAAAGCGTATACTAAAATTTAGTGAACGTTTCTAATATGCACTAAGAATTGTGGTTTCTGCCTAGTTCTGCCCATCCCGTGCGTATGTACATCTTCGGGCAGCAGGAATATGCTCTGCGTAGGGGACAGGCTTCTACGCTCTTCCGCTGCTTCGGTACATGTGCAGCCCGCCTAAGCTAGAATGATGGCATTTGGCAACACTCCACTCATGCTAAGTACACCATTAAGCTTTAGTTACAGCAAGATGTAATTTGTAGAGGAGCAAAATTATATAAATTAGCATCACCTATATTAGTATTTAAAGACAACACAGCTCTAACTGTACGTCACAAAACAATTTCTGTGGCGTTCAATATATTCACCAACAATCCAAAGTGCACATTTGTTTATTACTAAAGCCTATTGTCTATGCAATGCCGGCTGAAGAATCACTGTTTTCATATTATTGCTTAAAATTTTACTCTTGGTATTTGGAAACAATAAAGAAGGAAAGCATTACATAAGTGATTTTTTTTTTGATACCGCACGACACCGCGGTGCACAAGCAGTGTGAAATTTGACGCGTTAGGTTAATAATAACTAAAACCTCAACTTTATATTCCATTTAAACGTACACTTGACTTGAATATTTGTAGAAACCAAGAACTGTAACATTCTAGAGGTCATGCCTTTTTATTATATTTTAGTAAAACATATTAGCCTGCAGTCATAATCAACCTAACTGCTTTGTGGTAAATGCGAGAACGCGGTGCTATTCACAAAGCTCATCTCTTGTTTGAAATTGCTCCTATGTATTCAGAAAAATAATTTCTACCGCCCACATGCCTAATGCATCCTTGTAGACCACTGGTTTAACTATTGGGTAGGGGAACTGGGCAAACACTGCGCAGTCCGCGTGGGGCCAGGTAGGGATGGGTCGCTGCGGAGCGAGCCGGATCTTCGGAGCCGCTCCTTTCAAAGAGTGAGGGAGCCATTTGTCTCCGCAACAGTCGGAGCCTGATCCGCCGGAGCGGTCGGAGTTATCGGAGCGGTCGGAGCCGTCGGATCTTTCGGATACTATCGGAGAGCTGGTTGCTTGTGCTCTCTTTCAGTGAACTTTTCCGTCACTGGCAGATGCGAGTTCCGCGCCATCTATTGGCGATGCGAGAAAGCCACCTCCTGCCCATTCTCGCAAGATTCGCAACAATGTTCTCGTCCTCGGCTGTCTTTTGAACCGAGTGCGTCGTTCTTTTGGAGAGCAAGTGAGGTGGTTATTTTGCTTTTGTTCTATGGATAGAGATCTGCTAGATAGCTGGAACGGCGGTTCTTTTGGAAAGCCGGTTCTTTCTCATTCAGTGAGCCTTTTCACCGCTTGCTGTGTCACGTGAGGGCCATAATCGAATTTACTTTTATTTACTATAAAATTATATATGTATAGATATATATATAAAATATCCTGCCCCTCCTGATTGGCCCCCTAATCTCTACAGATGTCAATGAGCCAGTGAGCCGTTCAAGTCAGTCGTGTTGCCCATCTCTAGGACCAGGGCTGGTAATGCAGAAATTTCTCTTGATTGTTGTTGTAAGATTATTGCGGCTTTACATGTGGTATTCTGTTAAGCGTACCAATATGAAACTGCAGCGGAGATGGCAAAAAATGGCGCAGCTCCTTTGGTCTGATATATTGGGTTTGACGTACCAAAGCGAGTGAAGCGTGAGGGGCGCCATAGTGGAGGATTCGGGAAATTTAAACCACCTGGTGTACCTAACGTGCACTGGCATCGCACAGCACATGGTTGCCTTGCTTTCCGTCTCCACTGACAATTGGCCACCGCGGGAATGGATTCGATCCTGCGTTCTTGTGATTAGCAGTCGTGCGCATTAACCGCTGAGCCAGAGCGGTGGAGACATTGTGGAATTAAATTGACTAATGTAATTTGAAAAGCGATGTGCAACTTCTGTGCTTTTAATGTACTAGTTCATATTCTTCATGCGTACCTAGACCTACTCTGACAGGGCGGAAAATTTAGATGTAAATAATTGAGAACCCCAGAGGCTCCTATAACATGGTACAAAATACACACTCTTCGAATGTATGTAAGCGTCATTAGAAATTTGCGAGCCAATACTATGACTAAAAAAATTATAGCAATTTTGGAATTTAATTTAATGGACAAGTATTCACACATCTGAAAAACAGTAGCCTGCGTACCCCTTCAAAAATGTTTTCTGTGCTCTGATTCGAAATAAGGGAATACTGAATAGCCTACGTTTTAATCGCTCATTTGAATGCATTTGCTTTTCGCACTTACCGCTTGTTTCGTTTGTAAACGTCAGAATAAAGCAATGCTTCTGGGGATTCCAGTGTTTCAGAATATGTTTATAATGACTTTGTAGTGTATGAGCAACAGTAACTCCTGAAATTAATGAATTGCACAGATGAGTCAGGAATGGATTAAGCAGCGAACAGCAGAATAAAAACGGAGCATCCATAGCATTGTTCATGCCGACTTTTTTATTTCCATGAAGAAAACTAAAAAAATGGGATTGTACAATGCGCTTTCGATCATCACGATTTGCCTTTCTAGAGATTACCTCTACGCTATAGGTAGTGCGGAGGTGACTAGTTCTTGTGTTGTGGGAACTGGCTCACATTGATATGATTGCCTAAACAGAAATGGGGTAATAATGAAACTCTTTTCCGTAAAAGGTACGTCTGGAGCATTACAAAAGATATAAACATTAGAAAACTTTAAGAAGCCCGCCATTTACATTCTTCTACCTTCACCCAAACAAACATTTGTTACTCTTTAAATGTTATAATAAGAATCCATGGTAGCTGTAGCAATTAAAGGGAATGATATGAAATTGCTTTTCCTTTTTTTAGTTCGAAGAAATTCTAGCCAGGAAATAAGCCTGCTAGTAGTGCAAGAATACAACACGCCTAATTTCAGCAAGTCTTTGAAAAAGAAAAGACTAATGTCAAACTGAATGTCAATCTAAAGCACACTTCTGTCTTTTCGCTTATGGTTACTGTCATTCATATTTGTTGGCATTGGGTAATGTACCAGTGGCTTTGCGAATACTACAATTTACACAGGTTGGGAATATTTTAGAATAGAGGTTGGCTTATAGTCATAACTCAAACTTGCAGCAGAATAATTCAAAACCTCTAGATAGCTTTTCTCACCTGGCTCTTTCCAAATCAATAGGTATACATCACTGCCTTCACTTTTCACTTCAGCATATAGTGTCATTTTTTTCCTGTGATAAAAAAGAAACAAAGTTAGGTAACGATTAGGAGCAAAAAAATTTGTTAGTTTGAGATTCAAGGTTGTAACGGATGTCTTTATTAACTTGATGTTTGCTGTATTTATTTCGCCGAGTGGAATACGATCATGTAAAGGTTGGGATGACAATAACAACAAATGAATGGAGCATCGCCTATTCAACAAATTGACTTTATTAAAAATGTAAGCTTGTAAAAAATGTAATGTAAAGACAGAGTAATCTTGTACGCAATCAAGGATCCTAAATTAAAGATGCCTATAACCAGAACAAATTATGGGCGCCAAACACTGTCTTTTCAGGCTAAAAAAAAAATGCTCAATAGAAGAGATATCCCCGTAATTTACTATGAACCTTTTTCTGCATTTAAGAAAGATTGTAAGAGATTTCTTTTGTGTAGTGATATTGCATACCCTCAGTAATATTACTCCGCCCGCGCATGCTTTTAATGAATTGCTGGTCAGTGTTTCTTTGTTTGCTTACCAGTGAGTTATTATACTTTAATTGTTCTTCCGGTGTAATCTGTAATTAATTGTGTATTTGTTTACATGACTTATGGTTTAAAATGTAAGAAAAACAACTCACCTGTCTGATATAGGGTTTTGTACTGTGTATATTTCTTTTACTTTCAATATTTTTGTATGCCTGTGATACTCATCATAAAAATGTGCCTTCATTATGTGTCTTCGTTATGTTCATATTGTACCTAGATACCTACATATATTTGTACCTATTCTGATACATATATACCTATTGTACCTATTGTACCTACATATATTTCTTTTGCACACACTGCGCACAATTGTCACTATTGTTTTGTTTCTTTCCTTTTATGTCCTGTTCAAGGTTACTGTTGTGTGCCAGCCTGCCGCAATATTGTATTTTCGATGCTTACTGATCATGTAGCAGGGGGCTGAGGCCACGTCAGGCGACCGCGCCTTTAGCCTCAGCCTCATTTTAGGCAAATGTCTAAGAAACAAATAAAGAAAGAAAAAAGAAAGAACCTCTGTGTTTGACTCATCATAGCCGCTGCTGCTTTTGCGCAAATAAACCCCATATAACTAACTAAAAATATCCTCTAATGATCGCTAAAACATTCAAAGCGCTGCTGCTCCAAAGCCTACATATATGTTTTTAAAATTGCTATGAGCAAAGATGAATGAAAATTGATGTTTCATAACCTCCTTTTTTTTTTTAAAGAAGGTTTTGTAGTCATCGGTAAAAGCGCCGACGCAAAGAAATGAACACCAGCTTTGCGAGGAAACCGATAGCGGGCCAAAAGACGTTGTAGATAAGAGAGCAGCCTTTTTTGACATTTGTAATATTTTTTTGTTTCGAGCCAATCTATATGCATATGAAACTTTCGCAATACATCACGATTTATTAAATACAGCCATGTAAACATCACTGAAAGAAAATCTTTTAAATATGTTGTTAAATACCTCATATATTTCAAGACAAACCGCGATCATAGCTTCAGAAACATCACTATGCAAAAAAGTCGATTTTAAGCCTGCAGCACCTAGTTTAGCTTTTCCATTGGAGCCTTTTGTTTTTAGTAGCAAAGCTATGTTTTTTTTACTTCAGGCAAGACATTTAGCTCAGGCAAGACATTTAGCTCTGGACTGGAAAGTTTTTACTACAAAGTACTTCAAATACGGCCAACGTTCACGAACAAACATAAATAACATAAAAAATGAACAGTGTTGATTACGATTATTAAGCACATTCAATTTTTAATAAAATCCTCCTCAACTATCCTTAGTACTTTATAAATATAACATACTAAAACAAGTCACACTGTGTTGTTTCAATTTTGAAAGTTAAGATAAAAATTAAGAGCCCATTTTTTTTTTTGTCGATAGGATTATATTGGGGAGCCTCTAAGCAGAGAGTGTCCTGAGAATGGCTTCTTTCCCTTTTTTTGTTTGTAAAAACGTTGAGGTACATTAAACCGGAAACAAATTTGCATTTATTGTAATATTTGGAGAACAGGCCAATGATATAACTTTTCATCTACCTTACAAGTTTGTATAATAACATTTACTCGTGTTCATTCGAGCTCTTAAATACATTACATATTGTTGCTGTTAAAATAAATAAAAATAATATATTATGAAGATCGCTATCGTAACGTAGGCTTGTGCAGTGTAGCAAGGAAGTGATACTTGACCCTATGGTTCCGAGAAATATCTTATTGCGACTTTTTTTTTTTATATATAGGGCGTGACAGTATTTCTGGACAGAGCATGTTGGCTCTAACTGTAAAATTAGAAAACGTTTTGCCTCTATTGTGTTTAGAAAACTCTCCAAAGAAACTGCTCGAATTCCCTGGCTTAGGAGCGAGAGCGGGTTTATGAAATAATGCCATAAAGATAAAGACAAAAACAATAATATCGCCTATTCAAATCCCACTTGGTGCAAAAAGGCAACACACTCCCGTGATGTGCAGTAAATAGTAGATGTCTCCTTCTTCATCATGTTCCAACTACAGCCTACTCTTGCGGTGCGCAGTCAAAATCATCAGCTTTCTGGTAGTTTTATTATACCTACAAAGATATATCATAAACATAAGTCCTCTAGCGGGTGCGACCGATGTGCACTGATGTACTCTCAGGCGAATCTACCTGGTAGCGTGACATAACACTCTATCCTGATACTATTACTACATCTACGCAAACTTAAATGCGAACGTGAAAATTTCTTAAGGTATGAAAAAAATAAACTTGCTGATTGTTACGGTACACCCTCGCTATCATGAAGTTTATAGTTTTTTAAAAAGGTTTGATAAATTTTATTTCAAAATTATGATAGAAAGAGTTTGCTTTGGGCTTCCTCCAGAGCTAGGATGTAGCATTGGGAAAAAGGTTTCTTAAGAACTGTAGCATGTGGGAGGTTAATTTCTGTCGGTGCGTCGCCAGCTAACGCGCAAGGGAGACAGGATATACACGCAGAGTAACAAATGCTACAACAGAACAACAACGCGAAAGTCATACGGAGGAGTAATAAAAGAATAACCTCAGTAAGGCGAATAAATAAAAATGTGCAATATTATACATAATAAATAGCAGCATAACGAATTACACACGAGCAGTCTCCGCACTCACTGGAATCCACTGGTTACGCCTGTTTCGGGTAAGTGAAGGGCATGCTCCGTTTTCTTGCTTGAAATGTTTGCCATTATACTTAGCGAGAAAAAATACGATGTGGGAAACGTATACAAGGTATGCTGATTGGTTTCGCTCAAAAATTCGCAAACGTTCGTGATAAAGTCATTGTCTAGTATTCGCCAGCAACAGTCGCCTTAGAGACTTCAGCGCAGGTCTACGTTTTTAGGCTGTGTACTCGCACAGAACCCGTAACTGGCTAACTGTCTCACATAACTTAGTGTTTCCAGATGCGGGTGATTTTAAGTCGATTGCAGACGTTAGTCTCGCAACAAATCAGTCCCAGAATAGGCCAGAGGCGCTTCTGCCCGAAACTGAAGTAGTAGGTTACCATGCACCTCTTTTGATTACGTTGTGCTGCATGGAGTGTTCGCCTCTCCTCTGCATAGGGCATTCGACACCTTTATGGGTGTTTGGCATCATTCAACGACGTTCTCAAGTAATTGATTACGCCATTCTCGTGGCTCTGAATGTGGACGAAGCTTCAATTGCACAATGGGCAGCCCATCAGTTTTTCCCAGATTTTGATTGAATTTCTTGTCCTGCCCAGATTTTATCAAATTGTTTGCACGAAAATGAGGTTATCATAGAAATACTAAGGTTTAATTGTGGCCTTCATAGATCGCTTCAAAAGAAACACTACCTCCGAACACGAGGTCATACCTAACTCCTCGTTTCGCAATTTAAAAGAAACCATTTTATTGTCTTATGCATTAAATTGGGTTATTTTCTAGTTCTAGTGCTTAAGTTCGCGCTTTTATGGTCATGTTTCTAGTCACGGGCCCAGCCGCTCCTGCAGCAATGGAAGACAGTAGCGAAGGGGGTGACTGCAAGCGCTTGATGCCATTTACAAGCCCACTGTGGAGACGTCTCGCCGGCGTGCGTGTTTCAACAAGCTTGAGACAGTCCGGCGCCTCAGCCGAGCCCTCCTCTCCCCCCTCGCGCCGCGGATTGAACCCAACGCGCTCATATTAGAGTCTCCAACTCCTGTCTCCGAAGTGGACGGTTCAGATGCCGGCTTTCGAGGCCTATGAAAGAAGGCACTGCCATTTGTAGGGAGAGACCTTCGTGGGCGTCGTCGAGTTAAGTACTGGTGGTTTGGAGCGAACGTGGCAGCCATCCTGGCCGTCCCTGTGCGAAGACAGTCACGATTAGCCAGGACCTTTCGGCCCCCGTGCCAATATTGTTGTGCCTTGTACCATGTATGTAAATAGTGTATACATCCGCCTTTTTATTAACCTCATCTTCTAGACTCGGTGAGTTGGTACCTTGACACGAACCAGAATCATGATAGTCCTCTCTCTTTTGGGAGCTCACTTCGCTGCTTAGCACTAGGCGAATGCCCCCAAATGTCCCCAAATTGTCGTCAGTGTTATCACTGACGTAACTGCAAGCATGTCTGTGAAACAGTGCCTTGTTGGCTCAAAACAACCTTCTTTCTCAGCGTCTCTAAGCGAATTTCGTGCAGAGATTTCTTGGGCGCATTACATTGCTAATGTCCCTGAGACCTTCCTTGCATGGTCAGTAAGCGTATTTGTTTCTACAAGCACTGAATAATCCGTTTTCTCGGCTGCAATGAACGCTCTCTTGGCAACTGGCAGTAAGCGGAGCGCGTGTGTAATCCGCGTTGTCAAAGCGCGGCGCCGCGTCTTCATCGCGGCTAGGAGCGCAGGCCCCGATCCCAGAAACGTCCAAACTAGACTCGCTCACGCCAGCCTCCGAGGTAGGCATTGTACCTGCCCGCTACTCAAGTTACCTTTATTTGCACGCGCGCTGCAGCTCTGGGGTAACCGAAGCGAGATCAAATTCCTTCGATAAATGGGGCGCTTTGTATGTATGTATACCATACCATTGTTACTTTCATGACTGCAACTCAGTGTGCCAGAGCACGAAAGATCGTGACTCATCGCTATTTCTTTGCTGTCAGCTTCACAAGTGTGGCTCTCTACAGTGTCCATGTACAAACCACGGATATGCCTTCACTGATGAAAAACTTGTGGACTGCGCACTCTCTATGACCGTCACTTCATTTTTCGGCGTGTCATTCGCTAAGTTGACGCTGATTTCAGAATTTGCAATTTTATCATCTCCTACGCTCTCTGGAAGTTTTGCTTTGGGCTCGACAGGCGGTTCAGTTACTGTCAGTTTCTCGCTCTCATTGACTGGAACCGGAGTTCTTACAGCTATGTAGTTCACCTCGCCTGGAAGCGCCACTGCGGTTATCACGCCGATGAATGCCGGTGCCAACATTTTCAGCTCTCAGTGGATCGATCAAGGTAGCTCGAGATTGCTATTCGAGGCTCGTTCGGCTCGCTGCTGCTCGGTCTCTTCCTCAAGCTGTTTCACTTTACGGTGCAAGACGAATGCGCTCTAAGACTTGCTATGGGGTATTCTCGTGATACGCCCAACCGAAAAAGAATAGCTTGCCTTGGCCTTTCACAAGCTACTACGAGCTGTTCGAGGTGTACAAACATTGATCCTATAGGGCGGCTGACACATCGGATTTCGTGTTAAGTTTTCGAATATCTCTTTTAAGGGTAACCGTTGCGATCTTGAGCAGGCACTCTGCTCCTGAGCCACTTGCCGAACGCAACGTAATCTCTCGTAAACTCACCCGGAGAGATGAAACGCGGGTGGGCAACACCGATAGATGCTGCGGAGTTGGGAAGTTGCAATTTTCGTCATTTACTTTATTCTCGTTCATATACTGTTCCAACAGACTCAAGATTTTGTCTGTTTCCCGAAGTTTTGCGAAAGCAACTTTCTCTTCAAAGTTCTTTCAATATGACCTTCATTTTTAGCCATTATAGCACTCAACGGCTTCCATTTTTGAAAATAACTTGTCGCATCGTTCACCTGCTTGGGAATACCGTTAGAATTCGAAAAG
The DNA here is from genome assembly GCA_023969395.1 of Amblyomma maculatum. Taxonomy (NCBI): domain Eukaryota; kingdom Metazoa; phylum Arthropoda; class Arachnida; order Ixodida; family Ixodidae; genus Amblyomma; species Amblyomma maculatum. Next base: position 164,775 of record JAJIZL010027107.1, on the reverse strand, counting down.
TCATTCTATCTTACTCCACCGTCTCTTTTCTTAAGAGACTATTTCCGGGTTCTACAGCGCGTGAACGGTTTCCGTTCATTGGGTTTCCTGAATAAAGCATCTGGTCCACTTTTTCACGCGCACGGCCTTACTCTATAATCTTCGTTGGATTCTATATTGATATTGGCGCTCACAAGCAGTGGCATGAAGATGAAGATGTGGAATAGTGGATGCACGCGGGCTGAGAATCTGACCATTCGCTGCTCGTTCCACGAAGCGTAATTCCATTCTCTCAACAGTAGGGTCCCGCAACTTCTTCTTCCTCATTCATTGTTTCTCAGCGAGTTAAACGGCGATTGTTGCTAAGAGGTGTCTGTGAATGCAGTCTAAAGGTGACATACACTCACTGAAGGCAGGGAATGAGCACTGTGAAGGTAAATGAATAGTGTAGCTGCGGCCATTTCGTCATCTCCTAACGGTGTTCATGGCTAGTTTCGCAGTATCAAGAATCAAAAACATCACATACTACAACATACAGGAAATAAAGCCCCAGCGAAAATATTAGTTTTTTGTTAATGATGCAATTTGAAACAATTCAGAAAACAATTGCAATCAGAGGATTCGAACAAAAGTTTCGGCGCTGAGATAAGTTGCGTTAATCAGTTGCGTCACGGAAGTTTTTTATTTTCAAGCTTTGATTGCACTGAATCAAAGTCCTATGTACATGAGCTGTCTACAAATGATTTAGAAAAGAGCATCAAATAAACAAGATGTTCAGTAGGATACACCGAGTCAAAAAACTTCTAAACAAGCGGCAATGTGGAGCACATCACTAAGAGTTAGTGTCACTCTGGTTGAAATTCAGTCTGTGCATACAATTCACTTCAATGGAGAAACATCCTACAGAAATAGTCTTTTGCAGATACGACAGATTCATAATTTCTGCCCATCATGAGCATTTTCCCGTGGCTGTCTAACCCAAATAGAAAGAACATGTCTAAAGGCTTATCGTCAAATGGCAATTAAGTGAGATATCTAAGAGAATGCGTTGTCAAATCAAGTTGTTTTCAATGTCTGTTGGAAATTACCTCAGAACAATATTTTCACAATCGATGACACAGTGCTCAATGGTTGTCGGAAAATCACAAAGGCGGCAATGTACTGTAGATAAAAATGCCCTTTTTCTTACCCCTCGTTTTAAGAGGCAGGGCCTCAGTGTGTAACTTATAAAAAATGTCTGCGTGTATGGCGATGGCGGCATTTCTCTACTCTTTTGAGTACATAATGTCCCGGTGAACCGGAATACAAAGAACGGTACATGGGTGGAGGAAAGAGCATAGAAATTATATCTTTGCAAAAATGCTTTCACAATACAGGAAACAGGAATTATGGGGGGACAAGAACAAGTAAGAATAGAAGAGATAAAGTCACCCTTAAGCACAGACAATCACAAACGTTAGAATATGCATAGTATTTCGTAAAACGTGAACTAGGTTAACTTGCAAAAATGTGCGTACTATTGAATGGAAAGCATCACGGGAAAAAATAGAACGCGAACCTATCTGCCGGATATACAGGTGGACTAGCCTAAGGCAACCGGCGCTTATAGACATAAAAAGGTTATCACACTTAATTGATTAAAAAGATTAAACACACACAAAAGTAGCGAACACTCTGTGTACACACTGGCTATAAAGTCTAGAAAAGCGAATCATTTGCAGAACATAATATATTTCAGCGGCTAAAAAAAATTACAGGTACTCTGTGTCAACACTGGGTATAAAGTCTAGAGTATGAATCATTTGCTGTATGTACATATAAATTTTAGTGGCTAGAAACAAATTGCCATAAATAGAGAGACCGTGAGGGTTGAAAGTCTGAGCGTGGCACTCAAGATTCGACACACGGTCTTTCTAGCAAGGCGCACTATTCTTATAAGCACTCTAAGGGACTCCTAGGGCTTGGGTCGCCTAGATGTTCATGTCACACCAGCATATTCAGCAGACTTCGATCCCCACATTCCAAACCAGAGTCTGCAACCCTTAGATTGGTTAATCCAAGCACTATGCACTGAAGTGAAGTCTTGCGTTCAGCGACCTTATCAATAAATACTTCATCCTTACCAATACTTGTTTTTTTTTCAGCCAAGAACAAAAACATCTGTTAAAGGAATAACCTAATCAATGCTTGGTTTTTCAGAGCAGAAAAATGCGAGGTGTACTGCATAAGCTAAAACGTTCAGGTCGTGACCCATAATACAAAACCAACTAACTGCTCCACTGTTTATGACACTTATGCAAAGTGGCTTCACATATCTTCACAATCCTTGTTTAACAGACTCATTGGGGGCCGGTTGTGATAGACAGCCGTTAAAAATCAATCGTGCAGAACTTTCTTTGTAGCAAAGTACCTCCCAGTAGAAACGATTGAACCAAGATTGGCGCGACCAAAGAGAGAAAAAGAAATAAATGAGACACGCGATCACGTCTTTGCCAGGTCAGTTTGCACAGTGCCAACTGCTCGTGAGCATCACTGCTATATTACGAAACCTCACAAGCCACATGTAGAAAAAACTGTATTGACCGGCCTCTTAAGCCACATGTTTGATGAGGTCCATTCAAAGTAGACCTTGCAATCAGCAGACCAGTTGAGAGGGTTTTAGCGAAAACCTTATAATCAGCATTCGAAAGCGTGGTAGGCGTGTAGTCGTCCACAAATTGGAGTTTTTTATCATGGGTTTATAATAAAACAATATGACTTTTGGTGAAAAAATGCGGCAGAAACATGACATCAATACTAGTCTCAAAAATTCTAGTTGGAGAGGGGAGAGAACAGATTTTAGTGTCCTATAAAATTCACCTGATAGACCATCAGGACCTGAAGTTATGGAAAGCGCGCAAACGGTCACTTGCGTCTTCCTCTTCAATTAGGGTAATGAAGAACATATTGCCTTACATTTATTCATATTAATTATCTTAATTATATTAATTACCTTTGTCACTTATTTCATCATTATCATCATAAGCCTAACTATACCCACTGCAGGGCGAAGGCCTCTCCTATATTTCTCCAATTAACCCGGTTCTGTGCTAGCTCCATCCACTTGACCCCTGCGAACTTCTTAACCTCATCCGCCCACCTAACTTCGCGCCGCCCCCTGCTACGCTTTCCTTGCCTTGAAATCCAATTTGTTACCCTAAGCGGTCATCGGTTATCCTCTCTTCGCAATACATGTCCTGCCAATGTCTTTTTCTTCTTCTTAATTTTCACTAGAATGTCGGCAACTTGAGTTATTTCTCTGACCCACTCTGCACGCTTCCTATCTCTTAATGTTACCCCTACCATTTTTCACTCCATAGCCCTCAGTGCTGTCCTCAACTTAGGTAGAACCCTCCATTTGTACGGTAATCTTCTTGTGTGCCTGCCTTCCAGCAGCTTAAGTATTTGTTAACATCTCAGATCGTTCTGCGTAAATATGACCCAGTGTCGCTTGCTGAAATCCACACGGATTCCAGAGACGTCGACATCGGTGCTGTTCTTGTACAACATCACAACGGCCTCTAGCACGTTGTTGCGCAAGGAATCCGCACTTTGACCAAAGTGGAAAGATACTAACAGTAACAAAGTTTAAGGGCCTGGCGGTACTCTTTGCTGTCTAGAAGTTTCGACGATTCGTATATGGGCGTCATTTCAATATTGTCACTAATGAAAACTCTATGTTGGCTTGTTGGACTGCGCGTTCCATTGGTCGACTTACTCGTTAGGCCTTATGCCTCCAATAATATGACTTTAAAGTGTCATGAAAGCGGACGCCGCCACGCTGACGCGGACGTTTTTCACGCTTTCGTCTACAGGATTCAGTGAGGAACGACGACTGCCTCGATAACTGTTTATCTCCCCACTCCGTGGAGCTTCTGAGTATTAAGGCAATTAAGCGAACGCAGCGATGAGACCCTGCTCATCAAAAATTCTACCACGACCGCACATCTGCACATTGCAATATTCACGAAGGCTTGTTTTGTAGGATTTGTTCAGTTTTAACTGAGGGTGCCCGATTGCTTCTGGTAGTTCCTGGAAGCATTCGTTTCGCGGTTCTTCGCGCTGTACACGACGATATTGCATCGAGCCCCTTGGGTATTGCCGCTATATACAACCGAAGACGGCAACGAATCTACTGCCCCGGATTATATAAAGCAGGCAGGACGTTGAAAGCGTCGTCGAGTGTCAACAGTTCAAGCATCGCTATACTCCATCTGTTGTACTGTTGCTACCGCTCAGACCGCCGCATAACGTTATTTGAGAAAATTAGAATCGACTTTCTTTGTCCTCTCCCGAAGTCAGAAACCGACCACACCCACACTTGACTATTGCATGCATCGACTATTCTCGCACGATAAGCTGGGACCGCTGCTCGTATTTATGCAGAACTAGAAATCTACATCTTTTTCTTGTACTCCATTATTCTTCGCCACAGCGCATCTTGAGTTATCATCATTGACCGTGGTCATAAATTAACTGCAGATATCGTCTAGCAGCTACTCCGACTACGTTAGTGTGATTATCGGCACTTACACATCATCATACACACACGAATAGCCTCGCAAAGTGCATAAATCACACCTTGACAAAGATGTCGGCGATGCACGCTGACACTGACCATAGGGACTGAGATACGGAGGTGCTTTTTATCACTTACACTTAAAATACTACACAGCATGAGACACCTGACATTCATCATTCTGCTCTACGCCCGCACTCCACGCATCTTTCTCGACACGATTCTGCTATGTTATATCCATCCTGATAAATCCGTTTTGTAGACCCTATGGCGTGCAGAACTCCGACTTGCTCGCCGGTGAACACTCAGCACACAGTGTCGCACTAAGGCATGCTACGATGACGGCCGCATCAGAGTCACGTATGCTCCCTGTGACTACGTTTGGCTCTGGACCATCTGCGCAGTGAGGCCTCTAGAATAAATATCTTTGCACGTACTCCGGCTCCATCGCCATTTTCGAGCGTCTCGGTGACATCATTTACGTTATTATGCGAAAGCATTTCTTCGCTATGTTCACAGATTTCTGTGCGCAGAACGTGTCGGCAGACTGTGTCCGCATACCATGTCCGCAAGCGTGTCCGCAAAATTGTGTCCACAGCAGTTACGAGTAATTGAGAAGTGGTAGAGGATAATGAGTGATGTCAGTCGATAGAGGGTGACGTAATGTTGTGTCCGCAAAATAATTAGGCCATAAAGGTAATTAGGCAATTAGAGTGCTTGGTTCCTATAAAAGGAAAGGCGCAGTATTGGTCACATTTGTTCTGTGGCCACCTGAACAGCGCCCTAAGGGAAGGAAGGTTGGAGTTAAAGCGGAGAGAAATGGCTGCTGTAGTGGAGATGTTAAGGATGTAACGTCACGCAACCGGAAGGTGAACCGAAAAAGGGCCTAGGAAGAGATTGGTGCGCAATCTGAAAGTAGCAAAGACTAAAATGGGTAAACAAGAAGTGAATGTGATGTAGAGGATGTGACATCACGCAACCGGAATTAGAGAAACAAAATAGCATAGGAAGGGGTGTTGGTGCGCAATGTGAAAGTACCAAAGACTAAAATGTTTAAACGAAGTGAACTAAGCAACTAGAAGCAACCAGAAGCCACCAACAGCAGCATCCATGCTTTCGCATTACTCGCATTACTCCCGACGTGATGACTTTCCGAGCCCTCGCTGCTATCGTCCTGTTTCTGAAAACCGCCCCTTGGCCCCCGCCCGCCAAGCCTACCAACGACCCCCATACCCCAGGAAGTGCGACGCCTGGAGGACTGCAAACAACCGGCCATTATGCTTCCACTGTGGTGAGGCCGGCCACATTCTGCGCCACTGCCCGTACCGACGAATCGGTCTCCGCGGATTTCCACGCCCAGGTGAACGACCACAAGAAAGTCACAACTATCTGCGTAGCGGTGAGATTGCGCCACAAAGCCGTCGGTTCAGATCTCCATCGCCATACAGGGCCCGCTTTGCGTCGCCAGGCCGTACCTATGATGAGAGTATGCGCGGAAGGTCGCCAAGCCCGCGCAGGGGAAACTAAACAGAGCAACCTTTTGAGGTGAGGTTGCTCAACGGCGAAAAGACGAACATCCTCCGCCGCAGACGACCACTAACGACGACGCGGCCATTTCACCGCCGCTCCACACGACGTCATCGGCGACAACACGACCAGAGTGCAAGCAGACACCGCCGCCCAGCGAAGTAACAACGGTATGCCCCGGCCTTGACCTGAAGAAACGACGGAGCCGAGATCGGACACTAAGGCCCACGTGCAATGCGAGGACGCGAACAAGTTACTTTGAAGTTGATATCGACGGTCGCAGAGTCACTGCCCTAGTAGACATCGGGGCTGCCTATTCAGTCATTAGTGGACCGTTAGCCTCCCAGTTCAGAAAAGTTACCACCGCTTTGGATGGCCCGCTGATTCGCACCGCAGGTGGCAACCTGATTACTCCATTGGGACGATGCACTGCAAGAATAACCGTAAATTGGCGTACTTACCCCACCAGCTTTGTGGTCTTGCAGCAGTGCTCCCGCGACGTGATTTTAGGCATGGACTTCCTAAATGAACATAGGGCTATCATCGACCTGCGATCCAAGCTCGTCAAGCTTTCTGCAGACAAAGCCATTCCTGCTACGACGACGTCGATGCAACACATCCCTCTAAACGTCCTCGATGAAGAATTGACCATCCCGCCTCGATCAAGCATCGCAGTCTGCGTAGGTAGAGCAAACATCGAAACCGCTGAAGGCATCGTCGAAGGAAATATCCAATTGCTCTTAGAACGAGGTGTCGGCATCGCAAGAGGCATCACGAAATTCTGGAGAGGTCAAGCTCAGGTTCTGGTAACAAACTTCACCGAAGAATACCGGCATCTCAACAAGGGCACGACAATCGCTTTTCTCGACGAATTAGCAGACCTCAAAGATGTATTCGCCCTCCACGACCAAACGCTGGAAGACGCACCGGACCTATACCGTCAGCCCACATTTGACATCAACCCGCCATTAACCCACAACAGGAAAGAACAGATGCTCAGTCTGCTTCGAAGCTACGGGGAGTGCTTCTCATTGTCATCGAAGGTACGACAAACACCACTGGCCAAGCACCGCATAATAACGGACGAACACGCCCGACCTCTGCGCCAAAACCCATATCGTGTATCGCCTCGAGAACGCCAGGCCATACGCGGTCAAGTTTAGGAAATGCTGCGTGATGACGTAATCCAGCCATCGAACAGCCTCTGGGCGGCACCAGTCGTTTTGGCGAAGAAGAAAGGCGGCACACTTCGCTTCTGCGTTGATTACCACCGCTTGAATAGCATAACGAAGAAGGATGTCTACCCGCTTCCCCGCGTCGACAACACTCTCGACCGGCTCTGCAATGCAAAGTACTTCTCATCGATGGACCTGAAAAGCGGATATTGGCAAGTTGAGGTTGACGAAAGAGATCGCGAGAAGACCGCATTCATCACACCGGACGGTCTTTTTGAGTTCAAGGTGATGCCATTTGGCCTCTGCTCCGCACCAGCCACCTTTCAACGAGTAATGGACACAGTCCTGGCAGGCTTGAAGTGGCAAATTTGTTGGTATATTTGGACGACGTTGTTGTCTTCTCGTCAAACTTTGAAGACCACCTAAAACGACTACAGACAGTGCTGGAAGCCATCAAGTCATCGGGACTAACGCTAAAAGCAGAGAAGTGTCACTTGGCCTACGAAAAACTCCGGTTCCTAGGTCACATCGTTAGCAAGGAAGGTATTTGCCCAGACCCGGAGAAAAGAAAACAGCTGCAATCGCACAATTCCCACCGCCTGCCGACAAGAAAGCTGTGCGCCGATTCGTTGGGCTTTGCGCTTATTATCGACGATTTGTCAGAAACTTTTCGCCGATCTCCGAACCGTTGACACAGCTTACAAAGGCTGACGTACCTTTTAAATGGGAAGCGCCGCAAGGAGAAGCCTTCGACGAACTTAAGCGCCGCCTGCAATGCCCTCCTGTACTTGGCCACTTTGATGAAAACGCCAAGACCGAAATTCACACCGACGCGAGCAGTGTGGGCCTAGGAGCCATTCTCGTCCAGAAGAGTGCCGGACAGGAAAACGTAATCGCCTACGCTAGCAGGACCCTCACAAAAGCCGAAGTCAATTACTCGACGACCGAGAATGAGTGCCTTGCGATCATCTGGGGTACTTCTAAGTTTCGTCCATACCTATACTGCCGACCATTCAAGGTTGTTAGCGACCATCATGCGCTCTGCTGGCTGGCTAATTTGAAAGATCCCTCCGGCCGCCTTGCCAGATGGAGCCTACGACTTCAAGAATTTGACTTGACTGTAGTCTATAAGTCGGGCCGGAAGCACTCAGACGCAGACTGCCTATCACGCGCTCCCGTCGACGCTCCCCCGAAGGACGATGACGACGACGCCTTTTTGGGACCGGTAAGCGCCAGCAGTTTCGCAGAACAACAGCGATCAGACCCTGAGCTGAAAGTGCTAGCCGATTACTTAGAAGGAAAGACGACTTCCCCTCCTGGTTTGTTCGGGCGACATTTATCATCGTTCGCGTTAAGCAATGGACTCCTAGTGAAGAAGAACTTTGCAACCAACAAGACCGCGCAGCTTCTTGTAGTGCCTAAAAACCTCCGGCAGGAAATTCTGCAGGCGTTGCACGATGAGCCCACAGCAGGCCACCTCGGATTTGCGCGCACGTTGCGTCGAATTCAGGAGAAGTATTACTGGCCGCGAATGCCTGCCGAAGTTGCCCACTACGTGAAGACGTGTCGTGAGTGCCAACGACGCAAGACGCGGCCGATCAGACCAGCAGGACTACTAAACCCGATTCCGCCCCCAATCCTGCCCTTTCAACAAATTGAAATGGATCCCCTCGGCCCCTTTCCATCTTCGTCTATGGGTAACAAGTGGATCATCGTGGCTACTGACTACCTTACCCGTTACGCCGAAGCAAGAGCACTACCAAATGGTACCGCGGCAGAAGTCGCCAAATTTTTTGTCGAACAAATTCTCTTGCGACATGGCGCCCCAGAAGTGCTCATCACGGACAGAGGGCGTTTACGGCAGAGTTGACGCAAGCCATCCTGGAATACAGTCATACAAGCCATCGGCGAACAACTGCGTACCATCCCCAGACCAATGGCCTTACGGAGCGCCTGAATAAAACTATCGCGGACATGATCGCCATGTACGTCGACGCTGAACACAAGACCTGGGACGCCATCTTGCTGTACGTGATCTTCGCGTATAACACGGCAGTCCAGGAGACGACCAGAGCGACCCCGTTTAAGCTTGTGTACGGCAGGGAGCCCACAACGACGCTCGACGCAATGCTGCCGCACCTAACCAGCGAGGACAACCTTGACGTCGCCGCCTACCTGCAGCGTGGAGAGGTAGCCCGACGACTCGCACGGCTGCGTATTAAAAGACCACAGCGCACCGACAGCCGACGATACAATTTACGACGACGCTACGCAGAGTACGATCCAGGAGACCAAGTGTGGGTTTGGACACCAATTCGCCGTCGCGGATTAAGTGAAAAGTTGTTGCGTCGATGCTTTGCGCCGTACAAAATCATTCGCCGCGTCGGGCCACTGGACTATGAAGTCATTCCCGACGGAACGTCAGCATCACAACGGCGACGCGCACGCCCAGAAATTGTACATGTTGTACGACTGAAGCCATATTACGCGCGTTAAAGAATCTGTGGTGTTTAAACTTTGCAGTGTTTATGTTTAAGTTTCTTTGTTTTGTAACATCGAGGCGATGTTTTTTTTAAGGGGGAGTAATGCCGCGAAACCTTCAAAACAGTATTTGTTGTTTTTTTAACAGCCGCCGGCATACAGGCTTATCACTCTTATTCTGGACCGCGTATCAGTTCCGTAATCTTTGTTTGTTAATGCTCGATGTCGCGAGTCACACCTTTATCAGTTTTGTTGTAGCGCAAGATGCACCGAGATCTATTTAGATAAAACAATTTTGCACTGTTTAGAAAAACAATTTAGATTTTTTTTATTATATTTGAGAATTTTGTTGATCATGAAAATGTTGGGAGGCGAACTGTTACTATTCCAACTATAGTTTGGGCTTAAAACTCCTTACATCGATAAGATATAAATTTGCAGATAAATGGGGCTGGTCATTAATTTTTTGAAGCGTGTTGCACTTGCAGCTAAGTTTCAGTTCTTTTTCAAAACCTTTGGCGCTATGAGCTTTATTCTTCTTTCTAAGCATGAACAATTGCGTAAAGTTGCTGGGCAGAAAATTATGTATGTATGCAGTTTTCATAAATCAGACTCCAAGAATGCAATTCCTTGAAATGAAAATACGACATTTTTCACTTTGTAGAATATCAAGATTTTTCTTTGGAAATTTGTTATATTAGGCGAAACTAATGTGCCTTCTTTTTTTTTCAGCACATTTGTCCATCACATATTAAAATTCACTGAAAACAAAACTAGTTATGAGCATGCCTTGCAGTTATTATCTGAACCGACGCATACGAAATGATGATTCAGGAAAACAGTATAGATATTACCTGCATTAATTTGAGATTCAGCCAAAAGCTTAGAATTTCGTACAGCTTTAAACTTAAAGTAGTTTGGGGAGCGATAACTTGCTTTCAGTTTATGAAACGCACAAACATTTTAATTTTCTAGCTCACCTGAAGCTCGTCTGCTAAAGGGCTTTCAAGGGGCACACTGGTGTTATTAGCAGTGCATTACGAATATGCTCGTTGCATATTCGCGAGAGATTTATATCGGTATATAGATATATATATATATATATATATATATATATACAAATCTGTTTACGTGTCCGTTTGCTACTTATGGTGCACTTCACTAATGGAATTGAGATTAATGCTTATGATGTGACGTTTACTATCCCTGTTCGCCAGCGGGGATATACGCAATCAATTATGAAATGTTAAAGGCAAGTATTCCTTCACATATTGTGTTGAAAGCATTGAGCTTGAGTAACCTGGACAAAAAACACCATTCGTATTCAATACTTATGCCCAAATTCACCTCGCGGTTCCTTTATAAAATATATAATAATGGCGGCCAGCAAGGAGTCACAGCTTTGAACGAATATATTGTTGTTGCCAGCGTTGCTGGCTACTCCCTAATAAATAGGAAGATTTTTTATCAAAGTATTTCTGAACAGCACACTTTTCAGCACAAGCATAAATAAAGATTTGTCTATTAACTGCAAAATATAGCGAGTGAGATCATTGAAATTTTAGCTGAAAGAAAAAAGACGAAAATAATTATTCACCATAAACCAGATATTATGACCTAGTGTTTTCAATTTTCATGTCTAGTAAGTATAACAGTAAAACTATGAAAAATGCTTTAAACACATAGAACCGATTAGTATAAAGCGAAAGTTGTTACTTTTTCCTTTTGACGTAAAAAGCAACTGTATTTGAAATCCTCAGCAGCAGTAAGTATTTTACTTCAACACTCACTTTTTCTGTCCATCTTTATATCCGTGCTGAAATGTGTACTGATCACCTGTCTGATTCAGTCTTTGGTCGTAAACACATGTAATTTTTCCATCAAACCCTTGAGTGTTTTCAGTCCGCATAACATCCCAAATTTTATCATCAGTCGCTAAGGCCTGAAAGAACAATGATGGATTGACAAAAAATTAATGATAGGTAAAACATAGTTGTGGGATTCTACTAGCAAGGCTGTAGGAATATCATGAAGTAAAAATGTTATTTCCTCTAGTTAATTTAAAAAAGTGCTACCTGCGCATCTTCTTTAAAGAACATTTAACACTCCGCAATCAAAGGAATAATCAGCAAACTCTGAGTGTATCCGGTAAACTACTAAAAAAAAAAAACGAAGGAGGCTCTGTTGGCGGAAATAAAACGGTGCTCAGGTAAAGGGGCTTCGCTTGCAGTATTAAAAGTATTGTTTAGATGTTTATGGGATTCATCATATTATTGGCAACACCCAAATCAAATGAAGTATTGGTAGAGGCTAAATGCCACGGTCGCTACAAAATTATTGTTCTTGCATGGTAAACTGCACTTGTCCTAGTCTATCCTCCAAGTGGAAAGAAGAGGCATTCTTTTAAGTCGTGACCACTAGCTACGGAAAGATCCAGACAAACTCCTATTGCCGAAGTGCTACATCACTGACGATAGCGTATTAAGATGACAACGTCCGCTTTAAAATGATATGCTTAATGCGGACAGGCTTATGTTGGAATATGTGCGGTTATTTTTTGATTCCTTGATTTAATACTGAAAAGGTGCTTGCCCATTCTGCCAAATGTCCCTGGATTTTTACTTGTACGTATAAAGTCAAATAATGAGTTGGCCATATTCCACGGCAAACAATCTGATCGTCGAGATTCTACTTTCAAGAATTCGTCTGCCGCCGCTCTTATACACAATACCGCGTCGGTGGAGAAAACGAGCGCTCAGTGAAAATCAAGCAGTATAGGAAAGTGCGCAACAAAATATATGTGTGTAGCATAGACGACAGTATCCATTCGGTCAACATTCAAATTCAAAGTTCAACAGTGTTGACAATGATGTCTATCTCACAAAACTATTTTTCGGGGTAGTTTTCGTAACCTCCGTGAGGAAAGCGGGACTTTATTGATTGCATGTTTTATGACTCGCTGCGGAGTACACATAATTTATTGAGTGCTAACCTTAGCTGTACCCAAGTTGGCACAGCCGTCCTCCCCCGCCGCATCGCATCTTGGTTACAGGCAAATATTGGCATTAGTAAATTACGAGTTGCAGTTCACCCTCCTATTCTATCGGGAACCTTTTCAGCGCCCTAGGCCGCTGGCCACAGTTAAAGGGTAATATTGCCTGCACCTTACGTGATTTTAAACATAAGTAAGAGAGGAATTTATCTAGAGAAAACTTAATTCCTCAGAATGGCTTGCTGTGCGAGTTGTTTGAACATTGTGCTAAAACAACGCCAGAAACACGGACAGATAGAAAGACTAACACACATTGCGCTGAACTTATACAACTGAAGCTTTATTCATGAAGCATGAAGCATGTCAGGCAACGGAACTGGTTATTCACTTGCTATCATCTCTCCGTATAAAGAGACATGCTTCATGAATAAAACTTCAGCTGTCATGTAAGCACAATGCGTTTGTGTTTCTATTTGCCAGCGTTTCTAGCGCTGTTTTAACCTAATTTCTCAGCAAAGGGCGCGCGAAATTCGGGCGTCATGATAGAGTCTCTGCACAAAATGAATAAAAAAAAGAGGCGGGTACCTTGTGGCCGCCTTCTTGAAAATGTACTTTTGTTCTTCTGCCACTGCTTATCTATATTCTAAGCTATGTGCTAGACCACTTCTAGGATACCGCTTTTACCTTCCAATAAACGCCATATCTCAGGTTCACACCACGCGATGCTTGCAAAGTTAACCACTGGGGTCTAATTCCAATAAGCCTCAGTGCGTTAGGAGCCTTGGAGTTTAAATTTCACTCCCAACATTTGGCTCTGAGTCATAAGGCAAATAACAAAATATTTTTTTCACCTGTCTAAGGTCGTCCAGGCTAGGAGGATTGGTAGCGAAAGCCGTGGCAAACAACAAGGCCGGATATATTGTCTTTGCAAAGCAGCTCATTCTTCTTGTTTATCTGGAATCAGGTTAAGCAGAATGTAGACTGAACAGTTGATAAAAACAGCCTTAATATATACGTGTTCCGTGAACACTTGGCCTTTTGCACCAAATCTGTTTCTTTAAGTAAAAGTTTCATCTTATAAAAGGAACAATTAAAATGAATTCACAACTTTTGTTTTGTTAAACATTTCGCGGGAAGTCTATATTTATGTTACGCTGCAGAAAGTTTTGCAATTTTTTTCATTATATCATACCACGTCTCATGCTCACAGTAGGGCTTGTAAAGAAAGGCACCAATGCGCCCTTGTGGCTACTAACAGCTTATTCATTAGGTTTGGCCGAATAATTGCTAAATTGGTGTTTCGTTTTCGGGTTTTAACTTCAATACTTTTCATGTATTTCGAAACGTATACCAGCTACATCTAACATTGCTTGCACTGTAAACTTTCCAAAGTACTAAGGTGAGTTCGAATGGCGAAGCAAATTGCCTCATCGAGTGGAAGATCACTCTACCTCAACGTTTCAAACCCACCGTAGATTTTAGCAGCAGGCAGTGCAAACATAATAACCTACGTGGGAAGAAATGCGAAAGGTGCCTTTAAAATACGTAATTATTTGTATCTGGAATATGTTGGTGGCACTACGCCTCACTTGCCTAAATTCTTGCTCATGAACGCTGTGACATAACAGCTTTTAATAATGGCTGCACATACCTATTTTCTACTCTGGCATAATGACATATTAATCAGTACAACTATTACAAATATTTAATTTGCTAGTGAGACATCACCACGTTCCTACTTCAGTGTTTCTTCGAAGTTGCTGCTGTGCTCATAACCTTGATCAGACAAGGAGCATTTGGCATGTGTCATGGCCAGACTCTGATTGTTCGCGGTCTCTGTTCCATCATGAGACCCCATATACAGTGGCCTAGTTGAATGAAACTTTCAAACGGCAGAAATCTTTAAACTGGAATCAAAGCTCCGACTCACACACCGTACGTCTTGGCCATGCTGCCTGTTTGGGCAGTTTGGTTGAAGAGAGCTCATTATTTCTATCGAGTGGGCCTTCACGTATTGGTGTAGTTCACAATAGCACGCTGAGTGTACACGCGCCCCGAAGCCTAGATGAAAAGCAACAAAGTGGAGAGACCAAATCTCAGTTTGCCTAAACACGCTTAATTACACGTAATTTGTTACCACTGTCGCTTGCAGTGTACACTAAATATACTTGTCTAAGAATCAGTACCAGATTTAGGTTTCCTTTCAAGCTTGAAGGGGCGAGATTTGGATGGCTTGTGATTACGGCAATTGCGTCTGTTGTCCTGGGTTTTATGACCACTCATGATTTTATTTTTTGAAGTTGATGGTAGTTGTATTAAGGGAAAATAAACCCAATTGCTGAGAACAGAAAATACCGGGACTGTTTGTAAGCTAGCGCAGCTTTGGTGACATCTTTCGAAAAAGCAAATGAGCGTACAATGGTTGGCGTATGGAGAGACGACGTATTCTCTATGAGTGAGTATCCGGGAAAAAGTAAGCGAGAAAATTGTGAGAGGCACGTGGCTCGCTCCCGAGAGCTGTCTGGAGGCATATATAAATAAACAATAGCCGCTTGCAAGTGCACCGTTGCTCCCCTTTTGAAAGTTCTGTCGCCAGCTGCTCAACTTCAAAAAGTCTCCTATAGCAGCCAGCACTGCGTTCCAATAGAAGCTGCTTGAAACTGACACACCAATTCTATTAAGAAATGCGACAGGAACGACTTAGGAAAGATATATTCGTCCGAGACGGGAGGCTGAGGGAAGCTTATTGTCCATTTCAACGGTTTCCTCTACCGCTCATCGCGTAGCAAATGTGTTATTAGCCCTCTTCTTTTAGGTGCTTAGCGTTGACTGTGGTAGTGACGGCGGCAGTGATGGAGGTGAAAGGTGCAATGATTCTGACGAGGACGGCCAAATGCGCTCTCTTGAGAGAGAGAATTTTGCGTTTGCTTTATTCTTCTCTAGTTTCGGCGAGCCTAAATCTTAAGGCTAGCCAAAGCGGCAATGTGGGCCTTGGCCAGTACAATTTTAGGGCGAGATCCTTTATAGTCCCATGAGTTTCCTTCCACGCGTGAGTCTGCGAGAATCCACGGGGAAAGGAAAGGCGCAATTTCTGTTCTACTTCGACTTCACGAGGCTATTTTTGCATATCTGAGGCTCATGCCACCGAGTGTTCGATCCAGGCGTCCGTGCGGCGCTTTTCATTGGGCGCTTCCTGGAAGGCCGCACCACACAGCATACAGAAGCAGTCACATTAGAGCAGGAATCAGCGGCGTTTCAACAAAGGTTTTCGCATCATTGCACTTTCCCCTACCATTTTTTTATTCGCTTTTTCCCGATTCAGGCTTTTCTGCAGCAAGCACCCGTTCGCCCAGGCTGCATTATGCTCTAATACTCGAAGCTCAACTATACCAATTTTTCCAAAAAGTATCATCTCATCGATGCCGTACGCTGCAGCGGGCACATTGAGTTAGGAATGTTAGGGTTCGCACCGCCAGCAAGAGAGTATGAGCTCTGAAAAGAAGCGCGATCATGACGTGGAGAGAGACGCAGACAATGAAGGAGTGTACAGCACTTCAAGATTCGCCTTGTGGATCAGTGGGATTCATTGATGCGTAGAGTTTAATTTGTAATCATGTATCCCAAAAGCAAAAAGAGCATTTTAATTGCGCCCAGAGCCGGTGGATGTAACCAGTTGCTAGCAATGATTTTGTCTGTGTACCTTTCGCAATACAATACCCTGTATGGTATAAGCTTCAGCAGGCAGGTATGAAGAGTTATTGCTATTTTCTGTTTGCCATTTAGTTTAAGCATCCGTTTCTATTCTTCAGAGCTCACTCTTATGCTGTTTCGACGATGTGGTCTGTTTATCTAAAATGTTGAGGTGAGTGGGGCGAAAAGGTGTCACAACATTGTTTTAAACAAGGGTGTGTTATTGTGAAGTCCTTCTCGGTATTGTCGTCTATACCCATGACTGTTCGTAAATAAACTGACCTTTTTTCTGCACATGTGTAGTATGAATAGAGCCAGCATGTTTGGGAATATTTGACACTATGAAATATATATCGCCTGTTCTATCCTAGTGTCTATGGGATTTGACACCAATTGTTTGTCGAAACCATAGGAGGCAAACTATAAAGGCAGCCGAGTCAGCACAATTGTTGGTAAACATGTTCGATAGAAACGAGTATATTGGGATATTTTTCAACATTTGTTTGTAGAACAAGCTGTAGGTAATAAAGATTCTGCAGCTTGTTGCGAACAAAGGCTGACGGATATGTTTACAGGAAGCTATCATAAAAAAATCACGCACAATAAAAAAGAATTCATTTTACAGCGTTGACAGTCAGACATCCGAAAACGCGGCTCAAAGAATAATATGTGCTTTTATAAAACCTTGACCCCGATGGGACAGTGGCTGTGCAGGGGAAAAAAAATGAGGCCACTGCTCCCCGTTAGCCTCTATAAATTATGACTGAGCACCAATAAATAAAATACGCAAATCATTCATTGGAGGAAATATTGCGGCTAGTGTTAATTTAGAACGGTATAAAACATAGGCATGGATGTTTTGTTTTTCAAGCATGTTAATGAAAAGCTAGCTATTGAGGCATTGATATGAAACTTAACTTCTTCGAAATTGAAAATATTAAATTGCGAGATAGAAGGCTGTCAGAAGCAATGAGGTGGTTACATTGAGCTAATATACTGTGCGTTTTGAAAATCTTGGTTGCACATAGCCGTTACAATGTGAACACTTTCTGACTTCAGCTTGCATTACAGTGCCTAAATTAACAATTTTAGACCAGCTCTGAGCTTTAAGCTAATGTAAAATGCTCCTAAAGGGAAATAAAAACATGCGCTGCCACGGGCAGCTGAGAAATCAGCTTCAGCCAAAAAAACCAATTACTGTTTAAAGCAAACATGACACCAAATAAATTAAGCTATTTTCCTGTCTTCTGATTTTTTGGGATATACATACGCTATCTAAATTTTCTCTATAACTGCGATATCGTTGGCTCATGCAACTAATATTCATTTCTATCTAACTACAAATGAATATGTGAATTAGGTTCGTGCTAGAGTTCTATATTTCCTCCTAGTTAAAAATGCAGGTCATGGTGAGACTGTGTTACTGTCGCAGAGTACCGCTTATAAGAACCATCCACGGAATTTTGGATTTACGATGAATGAGGGCGAGTGCGTAGCATAACCTTAATGCTATTCTCAGTTCTGACAAGTGCGCTTAACAGATTGCGATTAAATTGCGTTAGACATGCCTCAAAACAAGAAAATAATATATGCATGCTCTTCCATATAAATGTACATATTCAAGCGGGCGCTGTTTGAATACACTGCCATTAGGCAAGAACAGAAGAGAATAACTTTTTCCTAACATGGACTTCATCACGAGTTGACTGGAGACAAATGAATTCGTAATCCAGTGCTCTAAAAAAAAGAAAACTGCCTGAACACTTCTTAACGCTTGCGTCGGCAGAGGTAAAAATGTTGTCCAGGGTAATCACATATACAAAAGTAGTGGACAATCAACTCTTGATCGCCAGCTCTGCGATTTTAGGTCTACAGTGTAAAGTGGCAAGTGCGTTCACTCAGTTCTTTAAGCTCGGCTTTTTAAAGCTACGCTTGCAGTGCGCTTTTCTGGTTAGTTTACACGCAAGCGAAAAAAAAAACCCCTCAACCCAAGCTACTTGAAGAAATAGTGTGTAATTGGGAGCCTGAAGGTCAACCTAAAGTGGCTGTTAAACGGCGTACAGTAAAAGCGCGCATGCAGAGTGTGCCTTCAAAACAAATTGTGTACACGGGACTCTCAAGATCAGCTTATAAAGGTATAAGGCTATAACGGTATTGCCTTCCGTGGTCCGGACTAATGCCAGTTGGTCGCTTGCGTACATGCACTTTGTTCTTGCTTACCTTTCGAAATAATTGAATCTTTTGGATTTGATATACCTGCACTTAGTAGCATGTCATTGTTAGCTTGCTATGTTTGCGACAAACAAATGTGCATAAAGTCCAGTCCTATACAAGCTTCTCGACCCTGCCTGAGTGGTCTTGGAGTACTGTTCTTGACCTGGGCCGAAATACCCTGGTTTGGAATCTCACCTCCAGCCAATTTTTCCATGCCACGTAGTCAAATGTCCTCCCTCAAATCACTCGTGTTGCATCCTTATGAAGTTCGGTCCTCTGGCTGAAAATTCCGTTCTAATTTCATACGGGCTCATATGAAAACAGATGCCCGAGTCGGCAGCTCTTACCGAACGTAATTTCAGGCAACCCCATCCAGCCAGTGCGTGGCCACGGCAGCTGACAGCTACCACCTGATAGAGCAATGATCACGGATTCTTCGCTCACAACACCACCGCTGGTACTTGCTCAGGATTTTCGGGGAACGAGGCCTTTGAAAGCTCGCCCACCTGCACATCGAACGCCTGCACAGCCCTGACATGCGCCGCTACCACCTCCGCCACCGAAATGTTAAGTATCCACCTGTTGACCAAATCTCCTCCGCCACGCTTGTTTAAAAAACTCCTTTCGAGCTACTTCGGCTCTTATCGGGTGCTACGCTGTGTCAGTGACGTTACCTATGACGCCATCTCAGATTCTGCTACCCAATCGCAAGCTCGAAAGCCCTAATCCGACATTGTACACATTATGCGGCTTAAACAGTGATATGAACGTTAACAAACTGCCGCCGCCGGAATGTTGTTTTGTTTTCCCGCTGTTTTGTTTTCGTTCTGTTTTTTCACGCGTTCTTTATTTCGGAAAGGGGGACTAATGCCATTTAGGATTTCAAGGTGGCGCCTTTCTGAACGAGAGAGGACGAAGAAGAGTGTGTCGCGCTGATTCGTGTGTGCCGGTTCCAACGTTCGCCTGTGCAAAACCCTCTGGCTTCGAGTTCAGTGCTTCTGTGCCTTGCCCATTGGTCACAGAATACATGACAATATGGACAAAAAGAAATTTGCATTACAGGAAAGAAAATACACCAAACACTAACTTGACGATTCGTTACTAGGGCTTCATTTTAAGAATCTCAAATCGTTTTTACCGACGGACGCCAGACACCACTAGATCTTCTTGACCACTTGCATTGTCAGTATTCTATTTTTCTTGCGTGGAGTCACTCTGCCTCTGCTCAACAACAGCGGGTGTAGGTGAAGCGCGTGCTCTTTCCTTCTGCTCATTCCCGTTCGCCGGGAATAGTTTTTCCTGTCCTTTTCCCAGGATTAGCAAGCGACACTATGTTGAGAATATCTTTGTTGAAAAGGCTCCTTGCGTCTTGAAACATAATTTCTACAAGAGCGAATAGGGATACCTGCATTCAGAAATTACAAGGACGCTCATTCTATCCGTAAGGGTCGACACAATGGAGATTTCATCATCGCCTCTTCATGCTACGATTCTTAAACTGAAAGTCTTTCTTTCCTAATGACTAGAATATGTGAGCAGAAAAGTCCACAGAACTGATTATAGGAAGAAAAAATTGAGGTGGCTTAACTTAGCTAAGCCAGGATATACAAAGGAAAAGCGGTACTATCTTTAATGATACCGAATCGTGTGTCGTCGCTTTCGAATTGCCTCTTCGTGCTCTTCGGGGTTTCCATGGATTATTTAGCTCTTTATCTTCATTTAGCCTGCGTGCCAGCTTTGTACGGCGAGCGATGCCGGCACGATGCGTAGGCTAGCGTAGCGAGCGCTAAGCGAACGGCTGGTTCATCGCTTATTGGCTAGCTGCTGAAGAGCACTGCACTTCCGCACTCAGGCGCATTGCTGAGTGATGACGTCGCGCGACGCTTCGCGGAGACCGGCGATATGTACCGGTACGAATTACTTTTGCCAGTTTTGAAAAAGAAGCAGGTGTGCAATGTAGAGGACGCGAAGAAGCAGGAGAAGAACAATGGAGCGCAAACCGCTCCGTGCACCACACGACAAAGACGAAGCGGGCAGCGAGAATCTCGCGCACCGCTAGACACGCGGCTAAGAATGAAACGCGCCGCATCTAGCTAAGTCAACCTTTCGTTAAATAAAAAGCAAAGGTAATTGCAGTCTGTATGAAAAAGGAACTCAGGCCAGCGGCGTGCGAGGAGACAGGGACGCTGTCACTTCGTCACGGCGTTCTTTTTTTGAATGATTTTTATTATAATAAATGCATGCCCTATTTACATGAACATATTTCAGATGCTTTATGAAATTCAAAAAAGGACAACTCAAAATATAGAGCACTTCATTTTAGGGCAATAGTCTTAGGTACCTAGGTAACTGCAAATTTCAGGTTCCATCAAAAAATTATTCGTGCAGCCCAGATTCACCTATGAAGCCTGATTTGATAAATCCTGAAATCTTAAAGACTGTGCAGGGAACCACAATATTTATGTGAGTGCCTCAAATGTCTTACACTTTGCTATAGGTAAGAAGTTTGTAAAAATCGCATTATTCCTTGTTTTGTACAATATTTGACAGCCATTGTGCTTGAAAGCTTACTTTTTGATTTCATACGGTTCGTGTGTAGCGTTCCACTCTTTGTACAGAGAAGGCGGCGAGCAGTAGGCAATTGAAAACTCAGATATCAATTTATGCAGAATAAGGAAATAAATCAGAACTGTTTGGGTTCTTAAACAGGCCTTACTTTTAAGATCTTATATATTTATTTTTCCACGTGGTTCCTTACAGACTGAACTTACGTATAATAGAATATTGACCAAAGATACAACCACTAGTCTAATTTGATATTATGTAAATACAAATTGAACAAGTTTAAGTTATACCGCAAAAAGCAGCGCTTCGATAAAACGCGACTATGTGACCTGCATAAAAAACAGAGAAGGTTAAAAATAGCTGAGTTCCTTCAGCCTGCTGCAACGATTTAGTTCGGGTTAGATTACGAGGTGCCCATGAAGCTAGCTTGGGCTTTAGATACCCCCATGCCACTAAATCGGCGCACATTTTTATTAAGCAGGCGCGGCGCGAAGCCCGCGCGGCGCCGCATCGAAGTTTTGACGACTTTCCGGAAACCTCCTTCTTCACATGAGAAGAGCGCGTAGCCTTGTATGCATCACTCTTTCTCATCACCCGGAAGTGACGGGGACTCAAACGAACGGAAAGCACTCATCATATCTAGATTTTTCCACGGCGCCTAACCAATGACGACGCGCGGGTCTGCGGGAGAAAAAGGGAGTGCTTCAACAAGCGAAGCTAATTGTGTGCACGCCCTATTTATAGAGGTCGCTTCGCTTGTGTGAGGCAGTCAGTGTGTGAGCGAATATTGCGGCCTATTCGCAAGTTCTACGGCTCGACCCGCGGGGTTCACCCGCTGCTGGCAAGCCCACAAACCTGCGAGGGAGCGGCGCTCGTCTTACATGGCGGTCACATCGTGATTATCGAGGCGTCGGACTACAACAGTGGCCCGTGAACAATTTCGAGTTTGTTTGACTCTATCGTGTATTCTTCTGTGTTTATCGTGCCTCTGTGCTTATTGAGATCCTCTTTAGTCGCGTGCTTAGCGTTGTTTAACTGTGAACCTCTCGTCTGTGCCTTTTTAGTGTTCGTGTGTATTCCTCGTACCGTCTCTTGCTGTGTATAAAGTTTGTTTGTCACTTCTGACTCCAACCCTTACTGTGGCTTGAACCGGCGAACGTTGGGAACTAAACGGCCACCCCTTTCTGTCACTTCAAGGTAGTTGAACTCCGGTTGAGCTTGCCACGCAAGTCGAGGGCATGTCCGTTGAGACCGGAACTACCCGCACTTACTCTATGGGGGCCTGGGAGTGTGCGCACCTTTAAGGGGGCATCGTTAATAACCTCTAATTATTAACGGGTGACTCCCCACCATCAGAAAAACGACACAGAAAGAAATCTCTAATGATATACCCTACGTTATGTATTTAACGATTGCTATCCTTTAAAAATCGCATGTTCATTTTTAATTAACACTGTAAATTCTCCGAAATTTAAGTACTGACAAGAAGGAAGTATTCAGGCAGCTCAGGTGGTTCTCCCTAAAGTTGTGCATAAAGTTCACTTGCTTTTACCAAGCGTATTTCTGCGACACTTCGAATGAAAACAAAAAAACAAAACTAATCTTCCTAGTTTCTAGTGACTACTCATGAACCAGAAACGTGCCGCCTGTACTGGTTTAGTCGTTTGTTTGCTGCGTATGTGTGAGTCGCAATTTTATGATTTTCTAGGCATTGCAAAATGTGCCCAATTCACCTGAAAATATCGCAGACAGTTATAACTACATCCACATTATCTCAGTTAATGCTAGCCAGTGTGATCTGCATGTTTCCTCTTTGGAATAAAATTTACCGCTTCCAAGTGCTGGGAGAATTTCGCAGTTCAGCAATAGTCCCGGAAGTTTTCTGGCATCGCTGCCGCAGAAGTTTAGCAGACACACGTAAGCCTAATAAACAGCTTTTTGGGAAGCTCTTCTTTGCGTTTGTGAGTGGTGTACAAATGTCATGAGCATGAGATATGGCTACAAAAAATTTGCTCGAGTGCGGAAACCCATAAAAATGACACCAGCCAAATGGACACGAACTGTGGTCAAAAGACAAAATACTTCAGCAGCTCTTCACTAGCATGCATCCGACACGATCGATACATTCCATTCCAATACAAATCACGTAACAAGCCAGATCGAATCCAGCCAATAACCAGAAAGTCCACAATCCAGTTCATTAGACGATGAGCCAATCCATAAAAGAGCTTCTAGACTAATCGAAAGAAAATCTAGTCATTCTTTAAGAAAACGTTGTTCTCCGATGAGAATTGAATTCCTACTCCTACGTGCACCAGCCGAGTGCGCTAACCGAATACGCCACGCAGGAGAAGCAAGGAACGCATCTTAATTCTCCTTGTATAGCTTTCCTGCCGTCTCTTCAAGTCGTGCGTCTCGAAAACACTAGAGGAGAACTAGCCCAAAAGCGTTTCGCGTTACCCCTCTTGACGGGTCTTAGACGCGTCCTAGAATTTTCTTCGTAAGCCTTATCCTCCTTCGCCTTTCAAATAACGGTCAAGCGGTAATGCGAAAATCTGGCTTGACATCTTCAATTGCGTGGCAGCACTGAACGATTGGAACCACGAATCACGTCAAGTAAGATTCTTTTCTACTCGGTAAGATTCACAGCACCCATTATAAACCTCATTAGCTTTTTTCATTACTTTGATGCATACAAACAGAAGGTTGTCTTGACTTTTGGGAACCTCCCTAATAAAGGCATTACTTTCCGTTGTTATCAACGTTGCAATTTCAAAATAAGCTCTTTTTGCTTTCGTCAAAATGCTACAACGTCTATTTCGGAGCGCTGATTCGGACATAACTGATGTAAAAGAGTACAATGGTTAATGCATGGCATCAATCACTTACTGTGTGCGTGTCCTTAATTCCAGACAATCAATATTATAGCTAAGTTAATAAAAGAAGCAGCTACCATTTCGATAACCTCGGACATCCGCCTAGGGATGCGAAACCGAGGACTTCGAGTACTATCAGAAAACGACCGTGACGGCAAGTCAGCAAGCCGGAGTAATCTGTGTGACCAGGTCCTCAAGAGCAAAAATGTACCACCAAATCCTTTCAAGTCGTTAACCTGGGCCAACGCACGCCATCTTAAGCAACAGTCAGGTAAACCATCAAAGAGCAATTGTTTACTTGAGTAACACCATCGATTAGATGGTTTCTGTGTGCGCCCACCCAGAACAAAATACCGTGACACGGTCCTACCCGGCATGGCTTGCGCCCTTAAAACTGCCTTCCAGCAGAAAGTCAGGTCAAATTCACTTGTGTACGTAAAAAGGCGATGCTATACGGTACCACGTCAAAGACGAGGGATTCCTTAATGTCTCGAGGTTGATTCAGTACACCCTGGGGTCCAGATGCCTGGTCCGGCTGCAAAGTAAGGTCCGAAAACTCGCCGAGGCCAGACGCCACCACATACGACGACGTGACGCAGTTTACAAGCAAGGGAACTGAGTTTAAGGTTCGACACGTTTTCTCTATCGCGGACTGAGGGAAAAAGTTTTGCGTTGCTGACGTCGCTCATCATTGAGGTGTTGTCGGCTACATCTTCTCTTACAAAATGAAAGCATGTCAACGGCGATCCACGTGCCTCGACACTTCGTGCTTTACGCCTATAATCCAACAAGGAGCGCTGGTTTATGCTTTGCGCTCACATTTTGTCTTAATATTTTTTTTTCGTGTACTGACTTTAGCTTGCCATTATTTTTTGTACTTCACCGAAACTGTGCTTCACCATGAAGGCAGTAAATGCCGCGAAGCTTTCATTTGTTCTTTTGTGCCCAAAAAATATAGCCGATATTGGAGGAAGATACGCTGCAATATATATTGAGTAGTAGCTATTCGGCGACAGTTCTTTCACACGGTTCCAGGTAGTTCAAGGTATATTCTGGAGGCTTATTTTCACGATTTATCGACCGTTCTGAATTGAGCGCTGCGCTGATTTTCCGAAAAGACCAGCAAGTTTCTTCCTTTTGCAGCCTCCTTGCTGTACAGGTAGTTTGCTCACGCCAAAGTGCAGTTAATATTTGCTTCAAAAAACCCTTTGTTTATCATGGTTGTGAGTAAAGCCGCGTTCAGACTACGTGCGCAACGCACGTGAGGATCGTAAGCGTAAGCGCAAAAAACGTAACGTGTCTGTTCAGACTGCTGCCGCATTGAGCGTAAAATGCATAACATCCGCAGCCAGCGTGGGCGTAAATGTCGGAGGACCCGCGACTTTTACGACTAGCACAGATACGTCTGTTACGCGCGACCAATGCGCACAGCCGTTTCGGTTTTCCCTTTCCGGTCACGGGGCTTCTGGTCCTCCCAGATTTCGCGCTCAAACCAGCTAGTAAGCGACATCATCCAACGCTCCTACTCTGCTGCAGTGTCTCGGCTCGCCGGTGTTATTGGTGTTGTGTCGGTGATTGTGTCTGTCCGCAGCTTGATCATGTGCAGTGCGGAATCTTCGCTGTGGAATTATCAGCCTCTCATAAAAAAAATTCGGCAGAGGCCAGCTCTCTACTACCAGTAGCTGAAATCGCACAGAGAGAAGTGCAAAACAATGTCTGGCTGCAAATTGCCAGTGTGCTGAATCAAAGCAGTAAGTGGTTTTTCAATCCGTTTTTTCATGTACGAACAAGCTCTCAACAAGCAAATGTTGCCTCTAGTTTATAAAAGTGAGGTTATGGAGGAGGGGGATGCCGGCTTCATTCCCGTGCATTCTCGCAGCCCATCGGCTCCGTTGACAAGTGAGGAAACAGTTGGCCTGCAGCGAAAGGCCGATGCAGGGCGACGTTGCGGTCGAGCCGCAGAACGGAGCTGGCGCGGACCCATCAAAGTTTGAAAGCTCACCGTGAAAGAGAAAAAGAAAACAGCGTCTTCTGAGGGGGGACGAGGTTCAGTGTCTGTCGCGCGCTCCCCGGCTCATTGATTGGAGTCAGTAGTACCACATTTGAGTCACGGCCTCCGCCCGTCTCCAAGATCGCTCCGGAGCGCTGGCAAACTGGATATCGCAAGCAGGGGTGCAGGCGGACCGCACGCCTGTTTTGGAGCAAGAGAGTTCGATCACGGGACACCGAGCTGGAGTGCGCGCTGAAGAAATGTGCGAAGGAGTGAGCGGTGCGTCAGCACGGTGAGCGGACGTTTGAAAACTGTGTGCGAACGTGCGTGTGCGAAACGAAAAAGTGTATTTGTAATCGAGTGGTTAATTGTTAATATAACCATATTTTATTTGTATGTCCAGTCTTTCCTTTCAGCTCTCATTTTGAGCTTGGAGAGCCCCGACCTCCGCTATCAGCCATGTTGAGAGCGGGGATTGGCCGGTCGTAATGAGAGAATCGGAACAGAGAATCGGAACAACTCACAAAAGATTTCAGGGAACCACACATATTTGAGCTTCCATTTCTCGTTGCATAGAGAAAGAAACAAACACATTGTCACACAGTGTAAAAGTGCAAACAGAATAAAAAGAGCTGTCTGTACAATGAAACAGCCTCTAAGTAGCTGTAGCATAAATAGGGCGAAAGTAGTTATGAACAATGATGAGGAGGCATGCATGCATGAAGGTGCTCGCCACATGTAAACTGACATGCAAAACGCAAGGGTTTAGTGGCATGCAAATTTTTTAAACACTTAATCATTACAATTGTGCTGGAGTGTGTTGTCCTGTTATTTAAAACGATAGCGTTTGGAATACATGAACTGCAAAAACAGACTTCAGGTGGTTGACTTCGCAACAATTCGATAAGAGTGTGTGCAGGTGTGGCTTGCTTTACGTGCATTCAATGTAGGATAGAAGCATCTCTTCATGCAGTGCAGACTGGCCGTGGTGTACCAGCTTTCTTCCGAAGTTGAGCACTGCTGTTTCTTGTCCCAAATCACCTCATGGCCTATGTATGGGACAGAGGCTGTAGTAGTGTGCAATGCTCTATTAAGGATAATTTAGTTTCTTAAATTGCATCTAGTTTCCTGAGTACACAGACTTCTGGCAATTTGCCACTCAGCACTTTTCTGACATTATGCTACATGCAATACATTGACATGAGTAAAAAAGAGTAGTCAGTTCGCATACTTTGTGCATAATGTCTTGCCCAAACTGAGTGGCAAATTGCCAGAAGTCTGTGTACTCAGGA
>JAJIZL010027107.1:94164-132436 GCA_023969395.1 Amblyomma maculatum | reverse complement strand
AGGTGTCATCGCCTACAGCTGAATGAATGACCTTCGATTATTGCTGTTGTGCAACAATCAAACTGCTTGTGTGAATGTGCAAAGATTGTGTTCCTTGCGAAACTGCAGCTTCGCTTCTTTCTCTCCGTTCGGTGATGCCCTACAAAAATTATGTAGGGCGTCAGAGACGTCGTTTCGAAAGGATGCGAGACTATAAATAATAATAAGAGGCAACCACGACACGCACGTAGTAGTTCAGTATGTGAAATCCTCCCAGCGTTTTTTCTGTGTTGTCCATATCCTGTTTCCTTCTCCTAATTATACACTGACATTTACTCTTCATGAGAAAACGCCGATACTGTCCACTGGCTTTTTCGGTATCTATACGTTAAGGCATCATTTGTCATACATTCCAAGCAGTCCCACGTCACTTCACTAATATTCATCTCAATTTTCACTTAACGATTTGGTTTACACACACACACACACACACACACACACACACATATATATATATATATATATATATATATGTATATATATATATATATTTACACAGACACTATGTATGTAAAAACATATCAGTATATTCACATTATTACATTTATACCGACTCTTATAGACGATTATCATCTTGATCGCACTGTAGGCTTTTGTATTCAAGGTATATTACATGCGCACTCACATATGCATTCCTGACTTCCAATTTTTGTTATTATTTCAATTTGAAGTTGTTCTGGATACCTGGCAGCAATTATCGCATGCCAGAGACGCCTAAAATGGCTAATGTTGTGCATCCAATGTCAGTACTGCCAGTTTCATGAACAATTTGTGCTGAGAGGTGAATTATTTGAGTTTCTGTTTCCCGAGCTTTCAACCTGAGCGGCTGCTATGCAATATCTCCGCTCTCCAGCTTGCACCGTCAAAAGGCACATTGACAAATAAGAACCAACACACATTATACCTAAGTACTGAATCAACCATATGTAAAAAAGCTGGTATAGTTATTCTGTAATATGCGCTAGAGTCGAAGTAACCTAGTGTGTTCCAGCACCGCGCAAGTGAGCCACTAACATCAACCACACGCCAGAACGGGCGCTGCCATATTGAAGTTCTGGATTAGAGCTAAGTCTGTCAGTAGCTAGCCGGATTTTGAGCCGCTATTGCAAATAAGTCAGCGAGCCGTAGGCCACCTAATGTGCGCGGCGGATGTTTGAAGAGCCGTTTTTTTCTCGTTCAGCAAGCCATCCCTAACCGTTCTTTCGGAGTTGGGCATTCTGCTCGGCGCGACTTAAGCGCCATCTATTAGGAATGTTAAAAGTATTCGGCGTCCGCCCTTCCTTACAAGAGCTCGCCTTCGGCTGCCTTTTCAGCCGCGCTTTGAAACGAGTGGCTAACTGAGCGGTAGTTCATTTCCAGAACGATTGTTCAGTGAGCTCTGAGGAACCAGGTGCGAGTGGCGCGGCATCCATTAGTGCGAGAAAGAAGCTGTAGTGGGCCAGGCATACAGCCTGAATGCAAAGAAACGACCAAGACAGGCATGCTGCTGTCTCCACACTCTTCCCTATGAAAAGCAGTTCTCGTAGGCTCCACGCAGTCGTAGCGCTACCTCGCCACCGTCATGTGGCTCAGCGCCGGCGACACTAGGATGCTGCGTTTAGGCTTCGGGTATTCTCTGCCGGTTTCCTTAGCACCTTAGCTCCACCTTTATGTGCATGACGCAACAGCATTGGCTAACACAACACATAAAAAGCCCAGCTCAAACTAAGCCGCATGAACGTGTCTGTGTCGCATAGGGCTAACATGAATTCAAATGTCATATCAGGCTGATTGTAATGTCACTCTCCTACATGAAAGGGGAAGCCTGAGTTGGCGAAACCGGTTTCTAAGCAATGTGCCGTTTTTTCAGGCACCCCCACTCTTTTTCAGGTACCGAGCGAAAGGCTCAAGGTTTGCATAGTGTAGCTTTTGCTACAAACTCCTATTCGTTCACGGCAAGCAGCACCCATTGCAGCATGTCGTCTGCTAGAAACAGAAATCATGCCTTCGAAAATGTAAAACATATCTTAGTACATGATCGGCGAGTGATGAGGTTCAACCAAATAAATTAATGAATAAAAAACGGTGAGCCTTTTATGTGGTGGCGAAAAAGCAGGAAGGTTAAACAAGTGGAAGCTACGGGACCAAGGACGAAACTCTCGCCACGTAAGGAAACAACGGAAGAAGCCGGGCCCCTCAGAACTGCGAAAGTTGAACAAACTGCCGCAAAGGTGAAGACAAGGGCTATACGACACGAAGCTGAAGTGCTCCTGTTATGTTCGATGCGAAAACAAATCTTAACTTTGGTGCCGACCGTTTCTAAGCTCTTTTCGCAAGCTCTCCGGTGCCATCCGAGATAACTTCCATAAGATTTCTGATTACGATTCCAAACGACAAGTGACGATGTGTGGTGATTGTCAGGTGTGTCCTTGAATTCTCCCAGTTTTCATGGTAGCGTTGCAAAAACTTTAGATGACTTGATCAACCTGTTTCGACGAGTGGATCAATTGGGCAGCTGTAGGCGTGTCCAATAACTTCGCAACATATACTTCGCTCCCAAAAGCTGCGTCAAAACACGGCATAAGAACAGAGAGGCCAGTCTTCAAAGCTGGGATTCCTTCCACCGGTAGCGGCGGGATACGTTTTCTAACCACGACCGCAGTGATCGCGCACGCGTCTCCTGGAATCTCGTGTACAGTAGCCTTAAGAGAGCGTTGCGAAGTTTACTGATGAAGTCACCAGTCTTTTTCGACTATCTGTACCCGACAAGACGAAATCCGAGAAGCTGTGCCACCCTCCAAAAAAAAAAAACACTTTTTGCGGGTTTGGTCTGAATTTTTGAAATAATTTTCGCATTTATAAATGTAGCTACCCCAATTAAGCGAGCTCTGCAGCAACGATGCCTGCGTAATGAATCTTCATCCAGTCATCTTTTCAGTAGAGTGGCCACTTATTGCTTCTTCACTGAACATCACTCGATGCGGGAGCTGATCCGCGAGGCTGTTCGTAAGTAGCTTCTCAAGCAACACCTCGGCTTACCTGATCCAAGTTTAGCTGCTTTCAATGAAGTTGTGCATTAGGAGATCCGGCAAAGATTTTCAGTACATAAGTTGCTGATGGAGCCACGCTCCATTACCTATGCACCAGGTCGCCGTCGATCGCGATACCTTCCGTAAACCTCGTTCCGTTCGAACCAAACCCGCTGCCTGCTCCACAGCCACCTTCCTACCAATGCTCCATCCCAGTAGTGGCTTGTCATGCAACCGCCGGTTCGGAAGGCAGACATCTGGACACTCCTCGCCAGTTGTCGCTGTGTTACCACTCCGGAGACACCGACCACTTGCGTCGCCGTTGCCCCACCGTGAACTCGGTATTCGCGGTTTTTCTCGTGATTCTCCGCGTCCCCGTTCCGGTGAGCGCTCTCCCAAAATATAATAACTAGCTTCTGGTAAACATTTTCCACATTCAGTCCGCAGTAATCTTTATCGGTTCGCTACTCCAACAAATCGACGTCGTGAAGACCCCCGATGAGAACTTAGCCAGTTACTGCCTATGATGGCGCCGCAGTGTGAACCCGCAAGTCTGAAGTCACCTCATGCCTATCGCATTATTGGCGCTGGCCTAGCCATTCCAGTCGAAGGGCACCGTGCCTGTATGAGTAGACACCGAAGCACACGTCTCGTTTATTAGCAAGAATTTCGCGGATTGGCTCTCTAAGGTCAAAACTGAATGGCTGGGGCCGCTAATTTGTACTGCTGGCGGTCACCTTATCGCACCGATAGAATGCTCCGCTGCCCGACTAATCCTTGCAAATTCAACATTTTTAGTAGTTTATTTTATCCTGCCACACAGTTGCACGCACCTCATACTCGGCGTAAACTTTTCATGTTCCTCGTCGTATAGTCACTCTTTTGACGCTTGCAACCACAGACTGCAGATAACGGCACGCACGTTTGCGAATTGTTGACGCGGACGTAATTATTCCGCCTCGCGCATCTATCCTCGTTACGGTCAGCTGCGACGATAAG
Source organism: Amblyomma maculatum (assembly GCA_023969395.1). NCBI lineage: Eukaryota > Metazoa > Arthropoda > Arachnida > Ixodida > Ixodidae > Amblyomma > Amblyomma maculatum. The sequence continues at coordinate 128,390 of JAJIZL010027107.1, read as the reverse complement.
TACTGTATGCCTCCTTTGCCGAACACAACACAAAGCTTCTGTTACATCATAGCACCTATGTTGCATACACAATAGTCAATCTGAGCAATGGTCTAGGGGATGTAATGCATACTAACTTCGGAAAAGTACAGCAAAACATCACTGAAAACACCATGGTAGCACTCCATGAAGGTGTCATAAAAGCTCACGAATACTTTGCTCTTCGGATCGAAACATTTGCCAGCCAAACGCTCAAATCCGACCTTGATGAGAAACCCACTAAATTGTCGGCACAGAATGACGGACTCGGCTGGCTACTTTATCATTTCTAAGATTGCTTCTCGTTTGCCTCCGCAGTCAAAGAGATGCGCCTCACCAAGCACCACATAATAACAGAAGAACGTGTCTGACCGATTCGACAGAACCCCTACCAAGCGGCACCGCGGGAACGCGAATCACCGCTTCACACGAAGACGAGGTGCTGAATGATTATGTCATACAGCCATAGACGACTCCCTGGGATGCATGTTTTCCGCCATCGAGGTGTTCAACCAATCTTGCAAAAACTGCAGCCGTCGCCAAATTTTCTATCGTTCCCGAACAGAAGACAGTCCGCTTTTGTTTTTGAACTCCAGATTCATTCAGACCATTTCACAAATCGCCGCCCAGCTGACTCGTTTCACTCGGGATGATGCCACCTTTACCTGAAAAGACGGAAGGCAAAAAGAGTTCGACGCGGTATGGCACCGCTTGCCCACGACATCTGTGCTTGCATACTTCGATAATCGTCGTGACTGGTCCAAACAGATGCCAGGGAGGTGGTGCTCGGTGCTGTACTCGTCCATCGGCAAGACGACGCCATGCTAGTCATTGAATATGCCCACCGGGATTTCTCCTGTGCTGAATCCAATTATTCTACCGAAAAAGAATGTGTCGCTTTTGTACGGACGGTGATGCAATTAAAGCGCTATCTATATGGCAGGCACTTTCTGTTCGTGGACGACCACCACTCTCTCTGCTGAATAAGAAACTTGCGAGATCCCACCTGACACCTTGTACGGCAGTAACGGGAGTTCGACATATCCTGGGCGTCAGCACAGCAAAGCTGACTGGTTGTACAGTTCACCTATCGAGGCTATCTGCGCGTGAAAAAGATGAAACCAGGGCCGGCTTGCACGATAAAGTCCGAGCTAAGTCCAGACTTAAACGGTGTCTTTAGCAAGACCAGTCTTCTTTAAGACGGCCCGTGTTCCGAACGCCGAAAGCTTCGATTCGTGTTCCCCAGAGCGGCCTCCCTGTAGGCCCTCAGCACAATCTTAAGCCGCAAAAAGTAACGGCACGGATTTTACACAGCCCAAGATTGACGAAATGTTTACATCTTACAGCGGCTACAGGGCCAGCGCATCGTTGTATGTCACTAATTTCACTACTTGGGTACCTGGCGTCCTTGTGTCTTAACCAAGACAGCACTAGAGTCGTAATCCTACAAGCGACTTATTCAAGTCAGGACTGAAGCCCAGTCCTGACTCCAGTCTTAAGCGGCCATGCTAGCGGTCTATCCTTTAGACTTCAGTCAAGTCTGGACTTAGCAAAGACAGTCTTAAGATCGTTTCGTGCAAGCGGGTCCAGTTTTTCTCCCTTATCGCAACTTTCGAAGCGCATATGCCCTTAAATGTGCATTGCGGCACGCATGCTTCGCTGACAATATGAAAATTTTCTGTTCAAATGAGCGGCATTCGTTGCCTGCATTACTAACGCTGAATCAACTAAGTCTATTACTTTAATTATATTTATAGCATTCGAAAACTATAATAACACTGCGACTTCTAGAACTGGTGCGAAATCTTCAAACCTCTTTTGGGTAGCACGCTGAGAAAAAATGACAGCCTTTTAATAAAAATGTTTCAAGCTGCAAAAGTGTTATGATGATACTACAGAAATTATGAAGTGCAGCAAAGAAACGAATGATTGTGTCTTCTTTCAGATGTTTCTGCCAATAGCTAACCGAGGAGACGCACGTGCCAACGCCAGATGTTGGTTTCTTTCAAGTGGTCAAAAAAAAAAATGACTATTGGGAGCCCTTATCACTCCTTACGTGCTGTGAATCCTTATACATTGAGACAGTTTCGCTTCTATCACGCGTTTATTTTAACCGAGTGAGACCCGCGTTAGTTCGGTTTTACATCGTTTTGCGTAGTTTACCATCTGATTTTGAATTCTACTCGTAGACACCTTTTAAACGATATATGACTTGATGTTATAGCCTAAAGTTCAATTGCTAATGAAATCACCTAATTAAAGCTCATTAGCTAATACCAGCAAATCGTATAGTGCAATATCTTGTTCTCAATACAAGCTATTTACCTATATATGACTTGATGCTGTAGCGGAAAGTTGAATTCAATACAAAGAATTATATATTTATTTTTATTTATTTTATTTTATTATTGATAGCAACTAAGACTTACAATAAGTCTAGTGCAAATATACTCGACATAAGCTATTCAACGACATAACACTTGAGGCTCTCATACTAGATATAATCAACACAGCTCATTTATACACATTCTATAAATGCGCTGTGCTCAGGATCCGATAATGCTGCTCATTAATATGCACATATTTTTTTCAAACCTTTTTAGCTGAAGGTTTACCTCATGCGATCCAAAAGAGCGTGAAGATATCCAGACAAGTGCAAAGTAGCATAGAGCCGCAAATGGGATGTTATATATGGAAGCGCCCCTTGGCGATATCTCCTTCTTGCCCCTTGCAAGATGGTGGACGCCGGCTTCACTTTTCACGCACCGCCTCCACTCCAGAAGTTCTATATAACCTCCTTGCCTCCTTTAGCCAATGCGTGCGAACATTCCTACGTGGGCAAGGGGTAGTTCAGCTTCTGTTTCGTGCTAGTTCCGCAAATGGGTGAGTTCATTGATTCTTAGGTCGTCGCAGGAAGCGCCTCGAGAGTAGTGCTAACCAGTTCACCAAGGCCATGTGGAACTTAAGCATCAGGTAAGTACCACGTACAAAATAGAAATTACACCGAGGTAACAGAAAGAATTTCTATAAGATAAACAGTTCGCACTAAAGTCGGTTCGAATAGCCATTGCCGAATTTCGTGGTAGAGAAACTCCAATGTTAAAAAAATCAATACGATATTTTTCATCGCGAAAGCGCGAACAAATTCTCATGTATTAAGTTTCATTTTTATCCAACTTTTTTGCATCACGATCGGGATAGAATATCTATGCTGGAGGTTTATATCCTTTGTCTTCATGAAATGTCCATATCAGTAATTGTTCGCCTTCTCACCTCTCCGAAGGAATATTGTACTTGACTGCATGCCATAGATCTCCTGTTATAGTTACTTTTGAAAGTATTGTCACAGAAATAATAATTTCATCAAACACATATCATTTCTTCAGATAAGGAATAGTAAAGTGTGAAAACAATGAATCAATTATAAATGCTTATTTGGAAATAACAAGATGTGCGTGCAATGTATCTGAAAACAAAAACCGCTTTTTGGTGGTGAGAATATTCTGGGGGACTAATTCGCTTAGAGAAGAAATAACCAGCTCAGATAGTAGGAATCAGCAGATTTCATGCGTGCAAACCCTGAACAATGTTTTTTTTCCGGAAAGCTGCATATTTATAATCATAAATTATATAAAGCGGAAAAAAAATGTCATCAAGGCTTGGAAAAGTAGTGATTTGTCGCATATACACTTGCCGCCTGTGCAAATAGAAAGAACGCGGCTGTTATGATAAACTCAAATACCCCCCCCCCCCCCCCCCTTGTGACGACAAAACTTGATCCTAAAGGCTTTATATACAGGCGCAGAAATAAACTCGCCTTCAAGAAACTACTAATAGTAAATGACGAAAAATACCATAGGCATAAGATCTTTGAAAAGCTCACGTTGAATACAAGGAGCCGGTCTCTTGTGGCAGGTGTTGAGAAATCGACACCTGTGTTTATAGCTACATTAAGTTTACGCCTGTTTAATACAGCCTCGAATTCAAAGCCCCCATATACTGCGCAATGCTGAGGTATGCCATTATAGAAGAGAACCTCTCAAGTGCATGGCGTTGCAAGGGGAATGTCTACACTAGCAGTGAAAAATGTCCGCTGATGGAAAATAATCATGTTTTTAGAGAACACAGCATTCGTACTTGAAGCACTTTGGGTGTGTTATTTCAAGTCACGGGAAAGAAGCTATTGGAGCTAGAGTTGCTTCAAAAATTGTGGTTTAGACTGCTGAGCGTACAATACATTTTCGTCTGCTCCAGAGACTGCCATTTCTTTGATTATTTTTATAAGACATGCCTCTGACTTATGCATTGGTATCACTTGTAAGGATAAAAAGAAAATTTGATGATGTATTTTCTTGTATAAGAAACAGGACTATTTTTATTCAATCACCATAGACTGGTGTGGTCGGAAAACTAGGTCTAGCTATTACGCGCTTAGTATACTACAAAAGGAAATAAAACGCGTACTGGCAGCTTACTCGAGTAATAAACAGTGTTTGAGAACACGCAGATAATTTATCAATATATAGTATGCTGGTGGCTGACCTGGTTCACTTATTTAAATTAATGCACTATATCCATAACCCCAATATAAGTCCTCGCTATACGTAGGAGTTCATACAATATCCTAAAGCTACAAGGAAAAATACCAAAAAATGCAACTACCAAAATAAGTAACTAAGGCATTTAACCCGCGTAAAATGCCTCCACATTTTAGCAAACGTTCACATATATTTAGGAACTGTTGCAGGCAGTTCATTTTCAGTGCATAAATAAATTTTAATTACTGTAAATTATTCCAAAAAGTGCTTTTCGTTGTACTCCTGTTATTTCTACAAAGGGGACGTATTAGTTTGAGGCTTTGCAGCAGTGCCTTCGCTACGAGACGACTAGCATGGCCTATTGTGATGGCTTAGACAGCGCTATTTTATACTTTTTTTATTGTACTGTGCATGGGTACATTTCTGCATACATGCTTGCGATGGACTAAATTATGTTTTTAATATCCGACATCTTACAGTGTACCAAATAAAATGGCGTGTGGGCGTGGTATTCTCACAACAATTAGCACTTTCACCTATTAGTTTCCACTCTCTCAGTCTAGGACGATTGTTCTCGCCGGCTTTCAAAAACGTCGTTATAGTTTCTTTGTCTACATTGTGTAATAGGGTGAGGTTCCTTCTAAGGTGCTTTGTTTGCTACTTTAGCCTCGGCCTCCTTTTAGACTGTGCCCATGAATGCAACACAGAAGAAAGAAAGACGGGAAGAAAGAAAGAGAGCAGGAAAGAATGAAAAAATCAATGAAAAATCATAAATTAATAATGTTAGGTGGCGTTCCTAATTTTTCATTAGGATGGATAGTGGCCAACATGCCGCGCATATAAAGAAAAGTGAACTTGGAATAAGGAGTGTGCCTCGACAGATTGTAACCTGATCTACAAATCTAAATTGTAACGTTTCAATAGTTTCGTTCATAGCTCTGTTCACGAACGTGAATGCAAATTTTTTAAGAGAGCGAAATTAAAAAAGAAGCTCGTTAGAGTGAGATAATAAGTGGAGAAATAATGTACTCAAATTTGGAGGAGTTTATAAAGAGCTTCTGAATGGAAGCAAAATTTAGAAAACGAGATTTGTCCATTGTTGCAATATACACAAAAATTGTAATAGAAATGTCTTGACCGAGAGTGATAACTTTTTTTTACTGCCAGCCATAAGCAGCAAATTACCCGCAAAAAAGAGCAGTTGACGAACAAACCGTAGCTGACACTGTATAAAGTATGTTTTTGGTGTTTATTTTTTTTTTTCTTAAAGGTGTTGAACGATCAAAACCAGTCATTCACTAATTGCCGGACAGAGGAATCAGGGATACCCTATGGCAAAATATAAACTGTATGTCTTCTATGTAGGGTGGAAACGAAGGTGTTTTGTTTGGTCTGAAGCGTTTATCCTTTTTATTGTTCAATAAAGAATTATTTGTGTACTTACTTTTATTGCTGAAACAAACACAAGTAACATTCATATCATCACCGTTTCGTCTTAAGTATAATCGTCAGTTTTTATAATATCCATATATACTACTATACTTCTATATATACTACATATACTACTATTCTACACTATTCTACTATATCTATATCTACATATCTATATATCAAGGAAAGAAGCCAACAGTCGGCGAGGCCAAGGAAAGCATTGGGGATTGTACTTTGCCGGTTTTTGTTTTTTTTAATTTTTACTTTGACAATGACATAGATTAGTAATGCAATCTGTTTAGGCGAAAGTTAAATAAACACAAAGTAGAAGAAAAAACAACGTGCCGATGGTGGGAACCGAACCCACAACCTCCGAATATCGCGTCCGGTGCTCTTCCAACTGAGCTACAGCGGCCGCTGTCCCCCCTGCTACTTTTTTGGGTATTAATGTTGCGATATCCGGAGGTCGTGGGTTCGGTTCTCACCATCGGCCCGTTGTTTATCTTCTACTTTGTGTTTAATTACCTTTCTCCTAAATAGACTGCATTACTAATCTATGTGATTATCGAAGTAAAAATTAAAATAAACGACTAAGTACAATCCCCAATGCTCTCCTTGGCCTCGCCGACTATTGGCTGCTTTCCTTCATGTATTATAACGAGCACCCTCATTTCCCCTTCATATATATATATATATATATATATAAATGCTATATGCTGCGCGTGTTTGTTCAGTTCAGTCGTTCAGTCGTGTCCGAATCTTCGTGACCCTATGGACCATGTCACGCCATGCTTTCCGGTCTCTCACTATCTTCCTAACATCACATAACTTCATCTGCAGTGCCTCGAGGATGCCATCTAACCATCGCGATCGCTGCCTACTCCTTCTCCGGCGACCCTCAACCTTTCCCAACATCAAATCTTTCTCCAGCGACTCCTCTCTTCTCATCAGATGACCAAAGTAGCTGAGCTTTTACTTCAGAATTTGACCCTCCAATGAGCAGTAAGGGTTTATGGTCGACAATATCGACTGATTTGATCTTCTGGCAGTCCAAAGAACTCTCAAGAGTCTTCACCAGCACCACAATTCAAACGCGTCAATTCTTCGGCGGTCAGCCGTTTTCACAGTCCAACTCTCGCATCCATACATCACAACTGGAAAGACCATAGCATGAGCTATACGGATCTTAGTTGGCAGACTAATGTCTCTGCTCTTTACTAGGCGGCCAAGGATAACCATTGCTCTTTTTCCCAGAAGCAGGCGTCTCCTAATTTCATGGCTGCAGTCTCCTTCCGAGGTAATCTTGGAGCCCAAGAAGAGAAAATCTGTCACAGCTTCCACTTCTTGTTCATTGAGCTCCAGGACCTGATAGGGCAAGACGCCATGATCTTTGAATTTTTAATGTTCAGTTTAAGCCCAAACTTCTCACTCTCTTCTTGTACGCGCATCAGAAGTCTCTTAAGTTCCACTTCACTTTCTGCCAATAAAGTGGTATCATCCGCATATCTAAGGTTGTTGATACGTTTTCCAGCAATCTTCACTCCAGCTGAAGACTCGTCCAGACCGGCCTTCCTCATGATGTACTCTGCATATAGGTTAAATAGGCAGGGCGACAGTATGCAGCCTTGCTTTCTCGATCAGAAACCAATCAGTAAGACCATGCCCAGTTCTGACTGTGGCCTCTTGCCCTTCATACAGGTTCCTGAGGAGACAGATGAGGTGAATTGGAACTCCCATCTCTTGGAGAGCTTGCCACAATCTGCTGTGATCTACGCAGTCAAACGCTTTCGCATAATCAATAAAGCAGAAGTAGATGGGTTTCTGGAACTCTCTTGCTTTTTCCATGATCCAGCGAAGGTTAGCAATTTGGTCACTAGTTCCTCTGCCCTTGCGAAACCCAGCTTGCACGTCCGGAAGCTCCCGATCCACATACTGCTGCAGCCTACCTTGGAGGATTTTCAACATCACCTTGCTAGCATGCGAAATAAGCGCGATCGTACGGTAGTTGGAACAATCTTTGGCACTGCCTTTCTTTGGAATGGGGATATAAACTGACCTCCTCCAATCCTGTGGCCACTGCAGGGTTGTCCAAATCTTCTGACATAATGTATGCAGAATGTTAACAGCGTCATGGTTGAGGTTTTGAAGCAACTCAGCTGGAATGCCATCAATTCCGCTAGCTTTGTTCTTAGCAAGGCTGGCTAAGGCCCATTCAACTTCACTCTTCAGGATGCCCGGCTCGAGATCAGTAATCACAACCGTCTTATGTTGGGTTTGCACATTCGGGTACTTCTTTTACAGTTCTTCTGTGTATTCCTGCCACCTCTTCTTTATCTCTGAGGCTTCAGTGAGGTCCCTGCCTCGTTTGTCCTTTATCACGCCCAGCTTAGCACAGAAGCTTCCTTTGATATCTTTGATTGTCTTAGCAGAGCTGTTGTGTTCCTTCATTGGCTATTGTCCTCAACTGCTTAGCACTGTATGCTCAGGAAGGCATTCTTATCTCACCTTGCTATTTTATGAAAATCCGCATCGACAAACTTGTAGCTTTCTCTTTCCCCCATAACTTTTGCCATCCACCTTTCCTCAGCTATTTGCAAAGCCTCTTCAGATAACCAGTTTGCTTTCTTGCATTTCTTTTGCTTTGGAACTACCCTAGCAGTACTTCTTGTAGATGTGCACGAACATCAGTGCACATCTCTTCGGGCTCTCTGTCTTCTAGATCTAATTCTTCAAATCGATTCCTCACTTCCACAGCATATTCTAATGGAATTTGATCCAGATCATACCTGAAAGGCCTCCTAGTTTTCTGCGTTTTCCTCAATCGAAGCTTAATTTTGGCAACAAGAAGCTGATGATCGGTGCCACAATCGGCTCCAGGCCTTGTTTTTACTGCTTGTATAGCGCTTCTCCATCTCTGCCGGCAAAGAATATAATCGATCTGATTCCTGTACAGACCGTCCGGTCAAGTCCATGTGTTCAGGCGCTTCTTGTGCTGTTGAAAATGAGTATTCGCTATGGTCAGGTTGTTTTCTTGACAAAACTCTACTAGCCTCTGCCCAGCTTCATTTGGCTCGCCAAGACGGAACTTGCCTATAATTCCGGATATTTTAACAAAATTCCGGAGCAATTACCCCCCCCCCGCCTCTTTTTTCTCCGCCCCTGGTATTTGTTTCGGAATTTAAGGTGTTCGCCCTGAATTTGTTATTTTTTACTGACTGCATTTATTTCATAGTTTGTTTGTTTGAAATAGATTCCGTTTTAACCACGGACAGACACGAACACGAGTTGTGTTTGTCTTCTGCGACGCTAAAGCGGTGATGGCTGCTCTGCGGCCTTAATTGGGAGCTCATTTTTCTCTGTGGTGTTGACACATTGTTATACCGGGCGTTAATACTGGGACGCTTGGCACTGTCATGTGTCCTGCTTTTGTGACATATAACATCTTAAGTAAATAGTCCGTGTGCTGTGCAATGTAACTGCACGTTCAAAAACTCTAGGTGGTCGAAATTTCAGGAGCCCTCCACTACCTGATCTCTGATAGCCTGAGTTGCTTTGGGACATAAATAAAATCCCATACACTACTAAATGATAAACCTTACCACCAATATGGTTTCTTTATTTTCTTCTATCTATATTATCAACTGGCAAAACTGGGTTCATTGCAATATTTCTGCGCGCCCTCATTTTATTCAAAGTGCTTTAAAAAAATTATCACAACACGAAGAAATCGGACGCAAGAAGAAAACAACACACAAGACCACAGCCGTCCCGTCTTATGTGTTGTCTTCTGCTTGTGGGCTGTTCCTTTGCGATGCGTTTATTTATTGAAGCTATATGAACCAACTAGCCTAGACTAAGATCCTAATTATTCAAATTGATTTCTTTTTTCAACTATATACGTGCACAAATTCTCAAAATTTGGTCATCCATGTATGCAATCCATGCCTTTGGGGAAATTAGCCGATAATTCCGATACCCGGTATGCAGAATCTGACGGGAGCTCAGCAGATATTTTGCTCGTAGAATATCTTCAGTTGATTAGTGTGAGCTGCATGTTTCTATTTGGTTTAGTTAGACCTTACTCATTACTGAAACCCATGACCTCACTTGGGATTGCACTCAGACTTTTCCCAGTTATTGATGGTAATAAAGCAAGTGCTTTCAAGAAACCTTTTGGTACCGCGCCACCGAGTTTCGACGAGCTTGCGTTGAGCGGCGCGTCGAGGACGTGGTGTATTTTCAATGGGTATTAAGTACTCCAGTACGGATATTTTAAGCACTCATTAAACAAGGATTAAAGGCATGGCGTAATCGCGTTAAAAGCTGCCCTCTATGGTTCCCTTTTTTTCATTGTCCCTCCCACAGTGCACATTGCTGCTCGCTAGCTAACAATCACCTTAGTTTCTGCCTATATTATATGACATGTCATTTTAACATTAGATTGCATATGAACGCAAACTACCGCAATTTGGTACTCATCAAAACATCACAGTTATAAATCCCCGGCTTAATCAAATTCTTCGAACGTCCCTGACTTGCTTACGGGCTGTATATCTGACTGAGGATACAAAGTTGCTGGTTTCGGCACTCATCTCAACTTCCCATCCGGCAGCTGCTGACATGGATGTTGGAGAGAGTAGCAGTCTAGACTACCCCAAGCCTGCAATTTATGAGAGGTGCCAACTCCCACACGCCTGATGTATATTAGCAATTGTTTAATCAAGACACTCATTGCCGCTGTCTAACCTCCTCTTTAGCATTCCACCTTACACTTCTGGATTTTCTTCTTTCCACGCATTTAGCTCCCAAACTTGGAGCCAGAACTGTAGTCTGCCATTTTAACACTTAGCTACTTTTCACCAGAACCTCAGATACCTCGGTGTTACGGCAGGTTTTTCGAGGCCAAAACGAATCTTGCGTTCCAGAACAGCCATGGCAACTATGAAATAGGGTCTCCAGGCGCACCTACAGCTGTCCACTATTTATGCCGATGGCGACGGAAACATTCAGCATCTACAGCCAAAAATAGGCGCTGAAGATCTGCTTCCTAAATGTGAAAGCAACACAACTAGCGTTAAATACTAAAATAAAACAGTTTTTCGCACCCGTCTATCAAAAGTGCATATTTAGGAGCGCTCTTAATCAGTGCTTTTTTGTTATGATAACGCTCTCACCAAATTGTTGCGGGCATCTCAAAGATTTCCTTGTGGCTAATCGTTGTGATGATTATGTGCATCATAAAAGTAGAGCGGCTCATGCGGACTATGTTCTTAGCGACGCGCTGAATGTACTAAAGCGATTGCTATGCGCTCTCAACATTATCACATTCTTCATTTTCTTAGTTTTAAAGGAGCTTTGGTGCATTCAAAAGTTCTCTGTGCACCTGTTTTCTTTCTCTTATTGGGGAGCGGACAGACAATTTTGCATTACTTATATATTCATGAGTGATTTTGAACCATAAGCCATAAAAGTTTCAGTTCTGCTCTTGCAAATCTCTGATAGAAAGATAACCCAGAGCAGTTGTGACTTCCACCATGGCAGTTTATGATCAGGTCGTCTCTCTTGACGTCACATGACAAGCAATTAACGTCTTCAATATCATTCAGCCAGAACTAGTGCCTAGCACTGTGCAGGTTTTGATAGTTATGTCTGTTCTAGCCACATATAGCGTATCATTATGCCTCTTGGACAAGTATTGCTTGGGCCAGTCGTGCGCTGTTCCTGGATTGGTAGCAAGAGGCAAAACATTCTGTAGCCTCCGTTTTGTTGTTGATTCTCACTGCGGCACAGGGTACGCAAAGAGTTTCGAGTTTGCAAAAGCAATCACCAGTATGTATTTGGTTACTATATTCCCTGTAATAACAGATGCAGATTTCAGCCATTAAGAGCATCCCATCTCTTATTTCTTCTCTTGCGAGTCTGATGTACTTGATCCATGGTTGTGAAAATTATCCGATTCTGTCACACAGCACAGGCTGAAGCATTGCGGTATCCGGTGACAGCAGGAAGGATGACATCTAAGATGTTTGTTACAACCAGCATCGCACCATCTGTTTTTATTTCTATTGGCGGGCATCTTGCATGAGATGGCCTGGCGAGTGGCAAGTGTTTTGAGCAATTGTGAAAAAATATTTCCCTAGACGGCATTGATTTAAGATCGCCTTCCGTTGCCGAGACAGCTCCAAAATATGTTTCATAAACTACTTCGTCATAGAGAAAGCACGAACAGTATGGGTCTAGTAGGAGTCGTAACATTTTATATGGCTTTAGCATTATGTCGGAAGTTTTTGTAGAAATGAACCTAACAAATTTTAATGCTTGAAATTTCATAGAAATATGCAATTTAGGCCGCTATAAAAAATTCAGATGTAAAAAACAGACGTTAGACAGAACATTTTGTTTTATTACAACATCACTCTACTGAAATTTTGCAAACCGGACAATCCTATTCGTCTGTGTAGCATTCTTTCCCATATGGCATATGTTTGGGCTTGGCATAACAGATGGTGTCAAATTCTTGCTCACAAGGAAGTGTGGATCGAGAAGTGTGGCGCTCCAGCTCATCTTGCCAAATGTGCAGATGGCATCTTCTCTCTCCTGAAGACAAGAGAAAATAGTTCGCAAAAATGTGCAACTGGTATGACATGTTATTCAGCAAAAGGTGTGCATATATTTTCATTTTGCTTCATGTACATGTCAGTACTTCGAGGCTGAAATCTATGTACATATAAAAGTAATAAAAAGTCTGACAAACGCCATCTTTAGAATATCGCTACCTTTCAGGCCATGGTTGCGGCCCACGTCCCCACCTCCAATGAACTTCTATTCAGCAGGCGCTGGGAAAAAGACCGCAATACCTAGCAGCTCTTCTCATTTTTCTCCCTCCTTCATTCTTGGTAACAACTTCACCGAATGATGCCCGTTGCAGCAGCCCTCCGATGGTCCGTACCTTACTTTTCCTATATCCGACTAATTTTACTGAAACCGCCTTACGATCGCTGACCTTCTGCTTCTAGGCTGACCACACTGTTCGCGGCTCTAGTGGCAACGCCGACCCGGCTTCACTAATATGAGCTCTCCACTCATCGTTGTTATTAATTGTACCAATCCTTGGAGTTTTGGTCTGGTATTAACTCACGAGCAGTAATTAATGCTCTGTCAGAATTCTACTTCAAACTATCATCCTGTGTGTAATGTCGTGTGCAACATCCTTCTGTTTACTGCTTCTCACAACAAAAACTACTCTAATTTTATTGCTTTTAATCATACTATCACTGCAGCGATACAAAATCCAGTGATAGAGGGCTTAACAACCTCTTCTTGAAAACAAAGGCAATTAACTATATTGACTTACACTGCGTAATCATAAGTCGCAGCATGACTACGTAAACAACACTTGTAGGCTTGTGTGGCACATAATTCGTGGATTTTGGAAACTTAATGACTAGATCCTCCTAACTATATTCAAGGAAACAGTACGGGCAAATATTTTGTATTCATGGCACTGAAAGCAGTTTTTATGACTGATAATTTATACACCAAATGTGATCTCATGTTTCGACGTGTGAGAAATCAGTGCTTTCCTCAAAAATTCATTAAACCATGTGAAATAAAAACCTTCGTTTTCTCGAGATTTACTTACCAAAAGCCTTATATGAATACTATCGCACGTATATCTAGCATCACTGCCTAGTGAAGGAATATTAGGACTCTTTTGCATAGCTCACACAACATTAGTATATAGTTATTTGGATATTATGTCCTTACCATATACATCTTCGGGCAGCAACAGCCTGTCCTTGGACGGGGACCACATATTACATTCGCTGACTACTTCAGTATGGGGGTAGCTCGCCTAAGCTTCGATACTGGCCGCTGGCGACCTTCCACTCAAGCTAAGTGCGTCATTAAGAGGAAATTTCGGAATGATGCAATTGGAAGAAAAACCTCTGCATATTAGCATTTGAGAAATTAGAGAGATGTGAAGCACCACAGGCATAATTCGATGCCCCTTGAGAAATATTTTCCGCTGTTACCCGCATATTCCCTCCAAGTCGAAGCGTATATACTAATGTCTATTTTTAACTCAATGGTAACTAATATATTTTCATACTTATTGCTTAAAATTAGGCCTCACGGATTAAAGAAACACAGGAAATGAAAAAAATGGTTTTAATAGGCTCTGCGGCCAAGGGGTATAGACTGCAAGAAAATTCTAATTGTCAAATTAGTAAAAGCGTAAATGTTTTAGTTGAATTCGCTTTCATTTCAGTTAGCATCTATTTTGTTTCAACAATGAGGGACAAGGACATGCAAAATGTATATATATACTATTTTAGTTAGCAATATTCATCTTTAGTAATATCTGTCTATACTTTCAATTTTAACTGCTTTAATGCGTCTGGGTTAAGCAGAACTCTTCATACAGCTCTTTTTTGTTTGAACTAGCGGCTGCATGTTGGGCTCCCGCTCATAAAAATGATGGTATTTTCACAGACCTTTATTTTAATTCTACAGGACTGTTTTAGTCGTTCGCGAGGAAGATGAACAGAGACTGCGCATGCATCGTGGGGCGAGCAATGAAAAATCAGCTATATTGTGTTACAATCATCTGTTTCTTTTACATATCCACGCGGTATTTCCTGACTGCTGTGCAACGACCGACCATCGGTTTCTCGCCGGCAGCTGACCTGGTCGGCCAACGGCACTCGGATAAATGAGGGTCCAACATTGTCCACTTAACAGGTCGGACGGAATTCGGAAACCACCCGAAGCCCAATCTCGAACACACGACTTAAGGCGTACCTATTCAGCCAAGGTTCCTACGCTTTTGGGCGGCCTGTGGTTGTCCACGTGGCAGTTTGGGCAGAAGTCGGCCAGAACCTATGGCTAATGCTCGTAATCCTGATTGAACGCCGACCTGTTTGGCGGCGATTGCTCCGCCATTTGCCGGCCTTTGATCGGCCACGTACCAGGTTGTGCAGCAGCCCAACCATGTCCCAAGTGTGTTTACAAGTGTCCCAAGTGTCCCAACCATGTTTACAAGTGTGTCCTAAAATACGTCTATACTGGCTTTTCAGTACGTTTTTAAGGCCGCGCAGGAAGTTTCAAGCGTGCCGCTAGCCTGATCATTCAGACGAGCTCTCAAAAGCTTTATTAAATTGAAACGTAGAATAAGTAACCTTTATCTTTTACTGTTGAATATGTGCCTTAAAAAAACTACATTTTGCTGTTTACAAGACTGGCGAAGAAACATATGCAGTTTATTCTATCAAACGACTCAATAAATTCTTTACTAGCATTTGGCAACATTTTTTTAGTAATCTACAGCAATATTTAGGGATAAATCGCACATGGTCTCAAAATAAAGTTTACAGATTCCTATTCCCTCTATCGGAAAAACTAAGCTGCATCAGCGGTGCTTTCGCGCCTCTAAGATCATCACTTCAGTAAATTTTGACCCTGACAGCATTGCAAATTTCTAGCGGTAATTTTGTGCCGCTTATAAAATCCGAAGACGATGGAAGTCTTTGCGTGTCTTAAGTAAACGATAATGTAACAGAAGCCGTGCGTGTAATTAGAGTAGATGGGTGCCTAGCACAGGTTGTACGGAAACATTCTGAAAAGAGACCGGCCGATGTATAAAAACGCCTACGATTGAGAACTCTCAACGTGCTCTTCAAGCGCGACCATCCCATCGCCGCATTTTGCGCTTCAAAGACGGGCATACTCTTCGTACACTTCGTCGTCCTGACAAATCCTTCACGAGCGGCCGCGCAAATACGCATTTTTAGGCGCATACAACTAAGACATTCCTTACTCCTGCCCGATCGTTTCTATACCGAATCTGACGATTCCCCGCATGCCTAAATTGTTCTGAGCACTATAAGAACTTAGAATATGGCATGTTTTCATGCCCTGTCGCAATTCAATCTCCTCACTTTCCGCACCCTCCTCCTCCAAAGCGTTCGGGCTCGGTTAGCCTTTGACCAGCAGAAAGATCAGTTGGCCTTGGTGACCCTGGCTTAGGGCATTCTTGACACTTATTAATGAGTTAAATAAAATTGGCTCCTCCTTCTCCTCCTCCAATTACAAAAAGGAAAATCATTCAGTCAGAGCCACAGAGGCCCCGAGCGATGAAAACTTGAAACGCGTGCACGCACCGAGCACGCAAGAGACGGAAGTCACTGCAAATCATTGTTGACTAAACGCTCGCCAAAACCAAGACGTTCAGGCCGAGGCAAACCCTCTAAGGGTGATAGTAGGTACAAAGCGTCTTGCTCATCCACATATGATCTAACTAATGAATTGAAGTAGAAGATATTGAGTTCAGTCCAGCCCGTGATCCAGTGGTGAATGAGTCGATTTCTGTAGAGCCACGTCGCTGAAGGGGACTCTGCGTGACAACAATTACACTTGCCAGAATGAAGGCACCAGTTTGTTAAAATAATGGTTTGCATATCAGTCAATCGTTTCCTAAAGAGTGAAACACGATAACAAATTTTCCTTTTTCCTGCGTTTTCTAATTTATTGTACGGTTCTAAAATCTTCATTATTGTGCTGCTACGTTGCACACACCACCAAATATTCTGCAGGCCTTCCTCTAACGCTAAGCCTTCGTTTTATACTGGGTAGTTCCGTAACGATACTGGGTAATTTAAGAAAATAGTAGGTTCTAACCAGGCAAACATATTATCGGAAACAAGCTCTTTACACAAATGGAAATAACATAATGTAAAGTACCTCTAATTATGCATGTATTTAACAAACGTCCAACAAATAGCTTATTATTTATCTTTTTGGGTGGTTAGTCCTAATGAGGAGTTCGATGCCGTGAACGAGATGATGTCTGGGCGCACATTGAGTGTCGAATTACGGCACAAGTGTAACGTCCGATGGTGACGTGTCTTAATCAATGCTGCTCATAATTTGAAGTGCGTGTGCTGATTTTTTTCGCCAGGGAGGCTCGGAGCTTAGCTTTGACAGCGTCTGGCGTTATTACTCGCTTCATTGCTTGGCTTCAGGACAAGGATATTCATCGTCAGCTACAGCAACGTTCACTTTGGAAACGGGCATGAGCTCTGGCCTGGTATTCTGCCTATCGAATTTCCACCGGAGAAAACATTTTTGTATGTTTAATGTTGCCGTTAGCTTTGTGAAATAATAACGCCACGTTTCTGCGACGACGTGCAGATTGATGCTTAACCTTAATATAGGAAACTCCCCCCACTTAGAAACAGCAGTCACACACAGTAGGAGTCCTGGGAAAGACGGAATAAGTATTATCGGCAAATATGGACAAGCAGCGGCAGTCGTGGCTGAGTGGTTTGGGCGTCCGTCTCGACTGCGGGAGGTGGTTGGTTCGAAACCCACCGCCAGACACCCACCGGCAGAAATTCGCTACAAACGAACCCCCGGCCTTGGCGCCCAGCTCCCTCAGGGGGTGAGCTTGAAAGAAGCTTCGCTAACCCCGCTGTGTCCTCCGTGACGGAATCAGTTTTGAACACTTCAACCTGTAAGGGTGGTTCGAGGTTACCATCGGTTGGAACTTGCGGAGTTCGACAACGTGTTGTGTGTGACCCCATGTGCGGCTGTTGAAACTTTCCAGAAGTTCAGTGATGAGTTGACGCATGGCTGAGGGCAGCTCGCAATGGGCAGAGAACAATGCAAGAAAGTACAAGTGAAAAAATTCTGTATCAAAATAAACATTCAGGATCATTTATAACGAACTGATAATATATATTTTTAGTGTGGGGCGATTTCACGTGAACTGATCCACAGATCCAAAACTTGGCATCTGGGGAATTGTGCAAAGATATATTATCAAACTTTTTTTCTTGATATACCTGCTTGAACAAGATTATGCCAACAATAAAAAATTTACCAAATATTCGACGTTTTAAATTATTCATGAAATAGTATTCAATAATGGATATGATTGTAGAATTTTTTACTTTCATTGTCCCGTCGTGTGACGAATACAAGAATTTTTCGCATCTCTTTATTCACTATAATGCAAAAAACGTTTGCGTGTTGGAAACTTTCTTTCATTAGCGTTGTTGCACACGTTGCTCTGCTCAATGTTAAAAATATCTTAGAATAATTGAACTCAGTGGAAATTTTAGACCGAAATATTCCAACCTGTACAAAAGGTCAGTTTTTATTGATGGTCAGTCCAGTATTTGAAATCAAGGCCATCAACATTGAAACAGTTTAGAGTTCTTGTACACACAAACGTTGTGGCGTTTATTCTGAATAATATTATGGGAGTAAATTTCGTTTGGCAGGAGAAGCAATTGCTTGATTTCTATAAACAGCCACCCTGGTAGGCGCTAGCGGACTGCGAGAACATTGCAGAGCATGTACTGCATGCGCCTAATACCATAGTCTGCATATGCCATCCTACTGTTTACGGAAATAGCATATGGTTTTACGGCTTTAAATCAATGCAAACAAATCTCAAGCGACATATTTTTGTCTTCTGGCTACATCCCGTTTTCAGGATCCAGTGCGGTCAGTGAAATTAGTTTACCAATGATGCTTATTTTGGAGTGACAATCCTTTGCTATCTTTCCTTAAATTTTGTTTGGTTTAATATGGCGGGGGCTTAACGTCTAAACGAAACAGAAAAACATTCTCCACTCCACATAAAGAGCTAAACAACGAAGAGGCCAAAATTCTTCGCAGATTACAGGCCGGAAATTACCCTAACCCGATATGGCTGCACCATATAAAAGCAGATGACAGACAACACGAAAACTGTAAACACAGCGGACAGAGAGGTACACTAGATCACATAATCTGGCAATGCCCCTTTTCGCTTGGGGCAGTGGCCAACATTCATGACACGGAAGCATGGGAATCCTTTCTTCAAAGCGAAGCCCTTGAGACCCAAAAAGAAGTCGTCCGCCTGGCGACTCAGGCCGCAAAGAATCAATTTATCCTTGCGCGCTTCTAGTCGCGCAGTCCCAGCCTCCTATTCGGGTCTGCGTACCGTGGTGGGGGAGTAGGGGAACCTCGTGTATCGGCGGCAATAAAGTTTTATATAATAAAATAATTAACGTCCAAAATCAACCAAGGCAATGATAGACGTCTTAGAGTCGGCCTTCGGAAATATCGACCACTTGGGGTTGTTTAACACTCGCTGGCCTCGCGCAGCACACAGGTGGCTAAATTTTCGCCCCCATGGAAACGCAGGTGCCGTGAATAGAATTCGATTCCGCTTTCTTGTGCACATTGGTCGGGTAACCTTAATCCATGCAACACTAGGGCGAGGTTCTTAATATATTAATGCGTATGTGAGAGGTATTCGCGCTTCCAGCAATCCATGCGGCACCTGGCGGCAAAACCATGCAACGCGCCAAAGAAGTCCAGTAGCAGACGACCCTTGCTCGCGCTATGGAAACCCGCTAGCGCAGTGCTCGTAGCACAGCGAAAAAGGAAAAACAAACAATGGGAAACCGATTCAGCAGTGTTCCGAAGTTCGTTTCAGCACAGTGGCACATATTTTTATGTATTTCGTTCGTTCTCTAGCGATCAGCGCCATAGAATCGATGCATTTCCAATCTTCGCGGAACGCTTATATAGCCTCGTCAGTTTTTGTTGTACGATTTCTTTCCTGGTTCAACTGCCTTCTACAGGCACGGAACATCTACAGATAAATACCTGTAAACAATACCTACTACGCCGCTCGACGTTTCGCGTCGCATATATAAGTCGATATCAGCGCACGTATGAACAACTCTTAGGTGTAACAGCTTGATCATGGCGCTTTTTAACCTCGTTCTGCTAAGGAAGTCATCACCAAATGCGCGTAAGGGAGCAGTCAACTACGATCACCTGAATTATTTGCGGCGTCAAGCAGGCCTCTCGAGATCTGCAAGCCAAGCAGCGCATGACTCAGTGCTCGATCCTGAACGGCGCACGTTAGAGAATTGGGCCCGTTGCGTGATCGTTCGCCTATATGCAGCCGCTCACTTTCCGCGTCGCAGCTTATCACACTTGAATAAGATCCCCGAATCGGTATAGTCTTCCCGGCGACCGGCCTTTGACGACTACGCACGGGGAGCCGATCGAGACGCGGCACCTGTTTTTTTTTTAATGTATTCTCAAATAAACGGTAATTCGCCAGGAACAAAGCCCGCTTCAGGGCACTCGTTTGGTCAAGTGCCCGCATGCGTATCACACCTCGCCAATTGCCAAAGGAGCAGTGAATGTAGTTCTACATGCATATACATATACACATCGGATTCAGAATTAGCTTAACTACTGTATTAGTCAAACAATCAAGGGGTCGTTGAACTCAAAAAAATATTCAAATCAGCAGCTTATTTGTGCTCAAAATGCAACTTAGATGAGCTCATCTTTTGAACTGAAGTTGCTGATGGCCCTTCATACGTCTTGCCACAATCAAGTTTAGTTCTAGGACATCTCATACATATGATATATGCTGAAGTAAAAGTGAAGTAAACATTGCACAGTAAGCAAATATCAATAAAACAAATGAGTGATTTTGCAGATTGATCCACACATCACCTCGTCAACTGCAGCATAACAAACCGCGTGAATAAGTGAAAGTGAATGCAGATTGGCCATACAAAACTGATGCACACAACCGTCCTTGCATATACGTAGAGTGTGCTTTCTTGGACACCTGGCAATTAATTACAAGAAACAATTTGCGGCTGCTCTAAAGGCTGTCTCATAAAACAGCTGTCAAGAGGAGCTTTATCAGCTGTACGAGCAAGCCAACGCACTCATTAGTTTTTCATGTTTGATGACACACTATTAAAGGAGATGGCTTTCTCGATAGCAGCTGCTATTTACTTAATTCCGCAACTTCTTGAACGTTTTTCTGCATGTGCAGTGCACAAGATTATCGCAAGTAAGCATAAGCACTCACCAGACTGAAGGCAAGATGTATACGCAGTATCAAATAAAACCAAACAAGGGATGAGCATGAGCCTCAGTTTACAAGCAAGCAGGATCGGTCTTCACCTGGACGAAGAGAAGTCCTCTTGTTGAAATGTTTGCTTGCGAACTGAGGCTTCCCCTCAAGTCTTGTTTTTTCTTTAATAATAGATGTCCAACCCTTCCATTTATCACTTTTCTAATGCTCTATTTTCTCACTACTAAATACAAGGTTAAAGGCACATCATCTGGCATTAATTCTGTGTGCCTCCTGCACCTGATATCAGATTGCTTGTTCTCTTTACAGGACAGCATTTTCAACATTTACACCAAGCAGCACATTCCACTCCAATGTCCTACTGAGCACTAGATAAGCCGCACAGCCTCGACAACAAGTTACCTCTGAAAGGTGTCACAAACAGCTTTCAGTAAACTTGCACACTTGTGTTAACAAAGCACTATTGCATCAATGTCTAAACAGTAACGACATACTGTTATTGACTGTGTCTGCGCCTAACATATAGTTCTCTTGAAACGTATTGCTTTCTGCACTATTCTCGCTTTTCCAGTTTACATCTTTAAAAGCTAGTAAGCAACAACAGCAAGCGTGGTATTGTTTGAATTGTGTGAAACTATAAATGAGCATCAGGTAAAGAAAGAGCATGAGATATGTCAGCTATGTACCATAAATCATAAGTAAACATTGTTAGTTGCTCTACCGTGCAGCTTATATGAAAGGCAAAACTGCTTACCACATATAGACAACATAATCAGCAAAGCCTTTGGCTGGAGCATAGTGTTTCCACTATCACTGAAGCCACACTTCATGCTTTCACTTGGGGTCGACATATGAGTATTACCTATCAATGTTTAATTTTTAGAGCAGTGTTTTCCTGCTACAACTCCGTCACTGCTGCGATCAGCTTGCAGTGAGCAGGAACTGGGTTGTTTTCTCATGAGAACGCAGACTCAGACATTATACATGGAATATATTTATTACAATCCAGGGAATGATAAACTAGCCTTCTCTATGACCGTTGCACTGTTCTTCTGTGTCCTGATTTTGAACATCTATGACGAACACATAAAGTGGCCCTGTCGTGACCTTCAGCAAGGAGCACAGTGTCATTCAGTGTCAAAGATGTTATCTTCAACAAACACCCGAATACATATCCGTCGTGTAGTTTGACATGGAAGACCTGGAGGCATGCTTGAAGATGATGGTAGCAGAGCATATATTTAAAGCATAATATACATTCAGAGTAAAACTAGAAGGTTAGTTGGTTGGTTTATGGGGTTTAACATCCCAAAGCAACTCAGGCTACAAGAGACGCCGTAGTGGAGGACTACGGAAAACTATAAGGACCAAAATGAATAAACAAAACCAACTCATTTCTGCTACCTAACTGGTTAGGGCCTAAATTGTTACCACCTAACCATTTTAGTCCAAGCTCAAAATGAAGTCAACTACCCTTTGTTCAATGTCTTGGTTAACAAAGAATTAAGGGCAGTATTTTCCAGTGGCCGGGCCTACAAATTAGTTCGTATTGCTAGTCTGGCACTGCCCAGGGCTCCACTATATGAACTACATCAAAACCAAATACAACAGCACTTTCTCCGGTAAGGTATACAATCCTTTCCCACCGGGAGGCTGTCTTTCCACTTGCTTTCTGCACCCTGTCGCCCCACCGACACTCGTGTTGCTGGTCAAATTCAATTCCTGTTTTATCTCCTAGGATGTTCTGGTCGGCTGCCTGGGCAAAAACTGCGAGTAAACAGCTTGACGAGACCCACGCGGCCGTTAGAAGACAGGCCAGCATAAAATAAAATAATATGCATACCATATCAAGAAGCAAATACATTTTTTTCCTGTCTTAAATGCAGCTAACCGGATCGCTAATGTAAGTAATGCAATGGAAGCATATGTATATCACAATAGCAATTAAATATCAGTTCTGCAAGCAAAACAAAGTAGCAGTGATCGCAGATAGTGCATACTTTAATAACGCTTTAATTGCGAATTAATAACATAGGCCATGAATGAAAATATGAGAGAACTTTATAACTGTGGAAGATACCATCGGGAGACATAATTACAAAACACTGACGTGGTGCAGCTTTAGTGGACTGATTTATGTCTTTTAATTTATTTAAGAATGAGGGAAGAGTATATTCTAATGTCTGCAGCCTATAGTTCATGCAAAAAAATGGTACCAGCACTCGTCACCATTACGTGTGTCTTTCAGCAGGGTGGCAACTTTAATCATAGTCCTGAAGTAGGAAGGAAAATAATATAACAACAGAAATTCATACATATTTTGAATCCTTACTACATTATATATCTGGAGAGCTTGTCGAGTACGGGCTAAGTAACCAAGATTTGCTATATGGCGAATGGTTTTCTTTTCAGCCACTTGTCTGCGTTACGTGTGTTCACTAGATGTCTATTTTCTTTCAGCAGAGTGGCATCTTTAATCATATTTCTGAAGTTGGAAGGAAAATATAACAACCGAACTCGAAATTCATACATATTGTGAGACAGCACTTGCACAAAACGTCTGTTCTATTCCAGAGCCAGCTGGCACACAGCGCGCGACGCTCCGAGCAGCAGTCAGCGATGATGATGATAATGATGATGGATCTATACAGATGAAAGAGGTGAAAGTTTACGCGTTGCGCTCACACAAATCCCCCCGACAAAAGAGCGGCCACCCTGGTCGCTGATTACAGGGATGAGGGACGACGGGCATAGGGCTTCATGCGCGAGGCGTGGACGATCTCTTCGGAGCGACGACGTCGATCTGCGACGGTGTGCGAGGGAATAACGCGATAGTTCACCGGAGACGTTTGTTGGAGTACTGTATAAGGGCCAATGTAACGATGGAGAAACTTCTCACATAGGCCAGGAATGCGGATTGGTGTCCACAGGAGAACTTCATCACCGGGGTAAAAGCAGGGAGTTCGATGGCGTTGATCATACAGGGCTTTGCGTTCCTGTTGAGCATCTTCAGTGTTCAAACGGGCAAGTTGGCGACACTGGGCCATACGAGTGGCAAACTCTTCGCCCAGAGATTCAGACGTAGAGGGAGCAGAGAAGAAAGTAGTGTCCAGTACTGTCGATGGTTGACGGCCATAAACTAAAAAGAAAGGGCTATAACCAGTAGTGCGCTGAACAGCGGAATTGTAGGCGTAGGTGACGAAAGGTAAAACGTTGTCCCAGTTCCGGTGATCAGGAGCGATATACATGGATATCATGTCGGACAAAGTGCGATGAAACCGCTCGATGAGTCCGTTGGTCTGAGGGTGGTAGCTAGAAGAAGTCTTATGGACGGTGTTGGCTGCGCGCAGTACTTCCTCAAGGACTTGAGAAAGAAATGTCTTTCCACGGTCGCTAATGAGAATACGAGGAGCACCATGACGCAAAACTATCGCACGCAGGAAAAAATCGGCGACTTCAGAGGCGGCACCGGAGCGAAGAGGTGCGGTTTCAGCGTACCGCGTTAGATGGTCGATGGCAGTGACAACAAAACGGTTGCCGTCTGACGTCAAAGGGAGAGGACCAAATAAGTCAATGGCGACCGTGTCAAAAGGGACAGATGGGCAAGGTAGAGGTTGCAGTAGGCCAGCAGGAGGGGATGTTGAACGCTTGCGATGCTGGCAAGACGGACATGATGAAATGTATTTGGCGACGCTGGCAATATTTTTAATCCTTACTACACTATGCGTCTGGAAAGCTTGTTGAGTACAGGCTAAGTAACCAAGATTTGCTATATTTCGAATGGTGTTCTTTTAAAGGAGATATATTTTCTCTTAATTTGTTTTATTTGTTGTGAGCTAAACTAAAGAACAATAATTCATACGTGAGATAAAAATGCATTATATATCTGAAGCTTAATTTTATAAGGAAGAAAAGTACAGCAACGAAAAATTGCACTTGTCAGTGATGAGAGCTCATTAACTCCTGAACATGCGAATCCAAGGTCCACTTATTCTTTCCATTGATGCGCTTTGTACTATGCCAGAGTGATGTTTCAACTGCTTCCTCAGGCACTCTGTCGCCTCATCAGAGATGGTAAGGAGAATGCGCATTTCCCATGGCACTCGGTTGTATTGTTATAAAGACACCCTTGTTACAATGTGCTGTTACGTGTGTCATGCAGCGGCATGAATGGCTGAACGCCTCCCCAAAATGGGGGGGGGGGGGGAGGCGGGGTTTTCTCATAGTAGAGGAAGTTGCATAGGCGGGTACCGGAGGCATGCATCTGTATATCAGTGCAGACCTGCAGAATCACTACTACACAACAATAACATGTTAGCTGGAAAAATATGTTTGCACTCACCAAAGTATTCGTTTACAAATGAACACCAATCTCCATTAGCAGTAGCCATGCAACACTCGTGAGAATCCAAGAACAAAAAAAAGTTCAAGAGGACAAACTACAATGTAAGAATTTTATTCAAGCGAACCTCTGCTGGGCTTATCAAAGCCAACTAAAGAAGGTTTGACGGATTTGAGCTAATTCTCTGAACGATATATGAAATGCAGAAGAGGTTGGCAATAACCTGATAGACTTATATAAAGACGCATGAAGCCCGCTTGTCTTCATAAATCAGTTTTAAGTTAAAAAACAAAGCTTAAGACCACAAGCTACAATGTGTGGGGTACGTGAGGTACCAGAAAATGTTTAATTGAAATATTGTCACTGTATGTCCTACAGATGTACACTTTATGTGTAGTGGGGCTTTAATGTACAAAGTTGTGAAGTATTTACAATAAGAGATAAGCACAATACTGAGCTCCAGGGAGACTAGTTTGGCAGTCTAACAGTTTGTGAACTACCTTACTGAAGCTCCGGTACCAAAATAAATATTTTGACTTCCTCCCTGCGTCGACTAGGAATGTCCAACAGCCTTTGAGAAGGAACTGTGATAATTTTTTCTTAGTACACTTTTACAAAGAAGTCTTTAGGAGCCTAGAATGCAGCACCATCCTAAAATAGATTCACAATATACAATAATCATCACTGTAAAAGACAAAGTAGACTATTTTAGATGGCGTTGAGGCGAGTTGTGCCGCTCACCTACCATTCAAGTGCTCCATACTTGAATTTAATTTACCAGCTTCATGGACACAAAGCACCCAGTGATAAAAAACTGGAGCGACGTGATTTCTATCTTACGTATCACGACTCAGACAACTCAGTGTGTATTACAAAATTTTCTTTTTGGCATTCAAGCAATCGTGGCTATAGTACAGACAGGTGTACTTTTAAGATTCGAGTAAGCAATGGGTGAATGTCTGATAAGAATTTTGCATGAAATGTGCTTGCACAGACTGCAGATGCATAGTTTGTAAAAACTGAAGCATCAAATTTTATTTCTTAGTCATGCTACACCGCCATGCTACCTCCAAGGTCTAAACTTTTACAATGTATAGAGCGCGCTTTTCTTCAAATTATAAGGTGTTTTAGTCTTTGGGGGTGTTATTTGGCATAAACTAAGTGGCTCAGAAGCAAGCCTTGTTGCCTGGTAAAGTTGGTATATGCGATAATTGCAGTGATGCAATCATTTTGATATCTGTGTCACTCAAGAGAAGTTTCAGTGTCAATAATTCACTCCACTGTTTTCCTGTCGCCCTCTGCGCCGCATCTTCCTCACACAGGCATCTACCGGTCCTCTTCAGCGCTATAGGTTGATGTAGACGGCAAGCCTTTTCAGATGCATTGTTAAAAAAAACACAATTAGAAAAATGAAAAATTTTAGCAGTAAATGAAACGATTTCTATGGTTCATAGAAATTGTATAAACATAAAAATATTGAGTAGAAAGCCTCAGCAAACTGAGTACAAATAAAATAACTTCACAAAGGAGTCGGCAACTAAAACTGGAGAAATAATTGCTCAATTTCTTTGCCAAAGATATGTAACATCTTAAGAAACATGTATAAAACAACAGATTAAAAGAAACAATCATATGCGGTTCCACAGTCTAGTAAAAAGGTCTACCACATTAAAAGAAGGACAAGTCGCTCTTCTCGAGTTATTAGCACCGAAAATGCGTAGAAGCATATTCTTCCTCAAGGAGAACTTTTTTCTCTCCTGAAATATCTTCCTAGTTGCACTTGCAGCCTATAGAGAATAGGTTATATATCAAGTAACGAGGAAAACTCATAACTCAGAAGCTGAAACCATGAAGAAAAAAAACTCTTGCCACCCCTCCTACACTAGCGGTGCCATGCTCCCTTAACCTGAAACCAGGCCAGTGGCAAAGTAATGGGTGAGATACCATGTAACAAATGTTATGTCCCGAATGATTTAGGCACAGCGATTTAGGCATCGGAAGGAGAAAGGCAGACACATCCAGGGCGTGTGCCTTTCAACAACTGGTAAATACTGTGTAGCGTGCACAGTAGGGCAGCCAAAGGTGCCATAATAATTTCACTTTCACTTCAGTTGTTGAATCACTTTACTGGTTCAAGCATCAAAGGAGCAAGACGAAATTGAAGGTGACAAACCGTGCAGGCCAACAGAAAGCACCGGTTTATGGTTTACTTTAATATCTGCTCTTCTAACAACTTTCTTAGAAAGTGTTTTTTTCTTTTTTTATACCCTGTAACTGGGTTGGAAGTACATCGTCGACAGATAGACACAATCCAGGCGTGCCGAGCAGCGTCTGAATACGACACAATACGGAATTTATAGTAAAAAGCTTCTCGATCGCAGATTGCGTGAGGGAGCGAAAATTCCCGTGGGTCTCGCTAGAGAATGAGTTTATGATGTAGCCTAAACGTAAAAACACACACGAAAAAGGCGAGGCAGCACGCAAGCTTTTCGAAGGAATCACTTATCACGCTCACACTCTCGAGGAAACCAAATGCACACGTGCACGTTACACAGACAGTCGGCGTACCGACATAACACGCAAAGTCAAGACACCTGCGTGCTCAAATTGACACCTAGCAATGCAAACGGCACCACCAATCACGAACGAATTGTTGCACTAGTTCAATGAAATGCGCTGTTAATTTAAACTGCACTATCGTGCACAATCCAAATGTCATCAAAAATCACGTTCGTTTAAAATAATCATGATGACCCTTCTCGTGACTAATAGCTTCATATTATTCTTAGAAACAAAAACATACCGCAGACTATCAAACAGCGGAAACAAGCTCGACGACCGGAGGCTCCTAAAATGAGCATGGCGCCTTTCCATTTGCGCTGAATAATTGTGAAATCGTTGAGGTCCTTACCTGTAGTAATATGTAAACACAGTGCAGTGCCAACGTGCTTCCATAGAAGCATCGCCGACGCAGTAACACGTCGCTTTTCTCCACGGTAGATTTCATAAACACGTTCTTCAGCTTATCACTATTCCTTGAGGATCTCCAGCGACGCCGGCACCTCAACGTCGCTCTGATAGTCCCTGGGGCACTTGGGGTATGTCAGAATGAAGCGTGAATCGTCACGAACGCGACCACTCTTCACGAAATACTACACATTTTGTTGCAAGCAAAGAACAGCAATACATTTTCAAGGGACGAGTTACGCGGGAACCCTATATATTTCCGCCATCTTGCCCAGTGTGGCCAGACTTCGCATAGCCCCCTGTCGTCCATTAGAGTTGCGAATAAGAAGCGAGACTTCAGTCGGCAGAAGTAGGGTACGTTGAAGCGCTGGCCCGTTCCTGATGCACCCCGCCGGGGTGGTGCACTAGTTACGGCGCTCAACTACTGTTCCCAAGGATGCGGGATTGAGTCCCGGCTAAGCAGCCGCTTTTCGATGGAGGCGAAAAGCAAAGCGTCCGTGTGCTGTGCGATGTCAGTTTACGTTAAGGAATCCCGGCTGGTCGAAATTCCCTTAGTACTCCACTATGGCGTCTCTCATAGCCAGAATCGCTTTGGGACGTTAAACCCTAGAAACCAAACCAAACCAAACCGTTCCTTGTGCCTTCTCTCCCGGGTTCAGCTCTCTCTGTGCCCTCGTTCAGCGGCTGCAGTAGTTCTTCAGTGTAGCAACTGTTACACATCTGATAGAGTCGTGTTGGGTACACTTTCATACCTGCGTACGCCTACGAGATAAAACCAGGTACCTCACACAGGTCCATCAGCGCCCAAACCGCGGCCTCCGCAGCCAGTCATCTGAATTCGGGCCTCTTGCCACCCTGACGAGGACATAGTCTCGACCGACGGTCCTATCGGTAATGGCCACATGTAGCATATCCCCGGCGCCCAATCTCTACTATACGCCGCGAACACCCCCATCTTTCCACTGTGAAGTGTAAGAGGATGAGGAAGACTGGCTGGATACCTGCAAGCGGTTCGCCCGCTACAACGACTGGACTGACGACTGTAAGTACCATAACGTGTATTTTGCGCTCGACCACTCCGCTAGGGCAGAGTTTGAAAACCACGAAAACACGTTGTCCACCTCAGAAGCATTTCGCCGAAATCTTCTAGCTACATTCTCCAACGCAGACCGCCGGAAGAAAGCTAAAGCTGCGCTTCACTTTCGTAACCAGCGGACTAATGAAAGCGTCCGCATGTACGTGGAGGACATGACACGCTTCTCCAACTTTGCCGACCCATGGCGGAGAAGCTTCGCCACCTCATGCGTGGCGTTGAGCAGGAGCTTTTCACCGATCTTGTGCGCAATCGACCGCGTACTGTTACCCAATTCCTCACTGAGGCGACCACCATGGAGACGACGCTCCTGAAACGAGCCCGGCAATGCAATCGTGATGTAAGCACGCTTGCGGCCGATGTTTCTTCGATACCGCTAATTAGCAGTGTGGCCGTTTTACGTGGCCGTTTTACGTGGCGTGCACTGAGTCGGCGGGCCCTATGCTACCACTGCGATGAAGCGGGTAATCTTTAAAGGCATTGCCTATACCGCCGAGCAGGTCTGCATGGTTTTGCGCCCGATGACCCTTGCCCACGGAACGGCGAACGACCACTCGAAATCGAAGCTCACCTGTCTGCCCATCAGAGGCCTGGGACATACGGCCGCTATGACTCTTGCCGTTAATGCTATGCGTTACCGTTCCTCATGTCCTGGCCGAGATGCAAGCTATCCTGATTGACGTTCTCCCAGTCCACGTCGAGAAAACTATTACCAGCAGTCTCTGGAGGCAAGGCTGCTGTAGTCGGGAAAACTGAAGATCCGCCGCCACCGTCAAGCGTATGCACTGATTTCTCTCAGGGGCAAGATAGTCCGACGCGCTACCTCTGATTTATATGTGAAAATTTACGGAACAGCCGCGATCACTTTACTTGATACGGGTGCAGACTATTCAGTTATGAGCCACGCCCTCGCCCTGGAATTAACGTTTTAACGGCATGGTTGGGCCTTAGCATTCGCATGGCTGTAGTTGATCTTATTAGCCCGATCGGAAGGCGCACAACCTGAATCATTATACACGGCTTTGTCTACGTGGGCAAATTCCTCGTCTTGTGCAAGTGTTCCAGAGATTTGAACCTGGGCTTTACCTTTCTGCAGACAATGTTCCACCTACAATGGTCCACCTACACGAGGCGCGATTAACATTTTAACAGTGACACAGAATAGCCAGGAGTCAACGCTTTGCGTATGTGGAAGACGACGCAATGCTGCCACAACGGTGCAGTGTGCTGGTGTTAGTGAGTAACGACTCATTTCATGACTACGAAGGTATTGCGGAATATCACCCTTTGCTGTTGCTCGAGAAGGGAGTGTCTATCGTACGTGGTCTCATCAAAATAAATGACGGCTCTGCGACTGTTTTCATTGTGAATTTCAGTGAGGAAAGTCATCAGTTCGTCAAGAGAATGGCTGTCGCCTTCGTCCACCAAGTGGATGGATTGCAGGATCTGTGCCCCCTGAAGGTAAATCTTCGCGACGCCGCCGCACCATGTAACGTTCCTCAGAACGTTAAAATCAATTCGTGCTTGTCATCTCATCAGAACAACCTTTTGTCGTCGCTGCAAATTGATTTTAAAAATAACTTCGCAAAGCAGCTGCAAGGTCGGACGTACGCCAGTAGCCGAGCTTCGCATCATCACCGATTTGGCCACGCAACCAGTTTGCCAATGTTCACATTGTGTTTCGCCTGAAGAGCGAGAGGCTATTAGATCGCATGTCGTTGGAATGCTTACACATGATCGTATACAGTCGTCAACAAGCCCGTGGGCGTTGCCGGTGGTCCTGGTGAAGAAAACAACAATACGTTGTGGTTCTGTGTTGATTACAGAAACCTAAATAATATTACTAAAAAGGACTTATGCCCACTCTCCAAGATCAATGATGCGCTTGATTGACTCTGCGTCGCCAGGTTTTTCTCTTCCTTAGATCTGAAAGTGGGTATTAACAGATAGAGGTGGATGAGCGGAACAGCGAGAAAACGAACTTCTTGACACCCGATGGTGTGAACAAATTTAGGGCGGTCTCGTTTGGATTTTGCTCTGCTATTGCCACGTTTGAACGCATGATGAACACTGTTTTAGCTGGTCTGAAGTGGCAATCGTGCCTTGTGTACCTGAACGACGTGGTAATTTTCTCGGTTATCTTCGACCAACACTTTCAGCGATTGCGCATTGTCCTTCAAGCTTTCCAATCTGCGAAAATAACCATCAAACCAGAGAAATTCTTTTTGCCTGCGAGAAGCTCCGCTTCAAGGGAATGTTGTCAGCGCACAAGATTTTCTTCCAGACCCCGTCAAGACTTCCGCCGTCTCCACTTTCCCTCGTTCAACCGAAAAGAAGGGCCTCCTGGGCTTTTTGGGCCTATGCTCGTGTTATGGCCATTTCGTAAAAGATGTTTCTCGGAGCGATTGGCAGCCTTGATTCGAGATGACACACGCTTTTTATTGTAGAGTGCCCAGGTCGAAGCCTTCAAAGAACTCCGCCTCCTACTTCAATGTCCACCAATACTAGCTATTCTGACTAAAATGCCGACACTGATGTCCACACTGACGCCAGCAATGCACGCCTCGGAGATCCTCATACAGTGTTATAACGGTGCAGAATGAGTCCTCGCCTAACCGGGCAGCACACTTTCTTGATGGGAAAGGATATATTCGGCGGCAAAAAAAACGTCGTGCCATCATCTGGATTCTAATTACGTTCAGATAGTACATCTAAGGGCGACCGTGTCATGTTGTCAGCGATCGTCACTCGCTATGCTGGTTACCCTGCATTCAAGACTCTTCTGGCGGGTTGGCCAGATGGAGCCTCCGATTGCAGGAGTACGATGTGACGATCTTCTATAAACCGGGACGGCAGCACCAAGACGCGGACTATGTATCACGAGCTCCCGTGGAACTGGAAACGCAAGACATCTCTAAAGATGACCTTATTCTGTGTGCCATTTGCGTCTGCCGTATGGCGCAGCTTCAACAGACCGACTCTGAGCTGGCGACACTCTTTGAGTACCTGGAGGTTGTAATGCTCGTGTATCTCTTTTATTTCGCCGCAGGGCTCCAGTTCATTCAGCGGAGTAGAGTTCTCTACAAGCGCAACTTTCACAGCAACACGGAGACGTTTTTGCTTGTTGTGACACCTCACTTTGATTCCGAACTCTTCAGCTCTTTTCATGATGAACCATCCGCCAGCCACTTGGGGGTCATTCGCACACTGTCAAAGATTAGGCTTAAATATTACTGGCCCAAATACTACCATCACGGCGTAAATACGTAACAACATGCTGCCATATCCAACTGCGCGAATCACCTCCTCTGAAACCAGCCGGCTCTCTGCAGCCCCAGTAGCAGCACTCCTTTTCAACAAATGGTCATAGACCTCCCCCAACCTTTTCCGAAGTCGTATAGTGGAAAACGGTGAATTGTGATCTCGACGGATAACTTGACACATTAGACTGAGACCACGGCACTTGCAAGCGGTACTGCTGTTGAAGTCGTCGAAGTATTTCTCCACAACCCCGTCCTGTGTCATGGCGCTCCTGCAGCTATCATTACCGACCGTGGAATTGCATGTACGGCCCGCTTAATTCAGGCTGTGCACACCAGCCATAGACGTGCAACGGCCTACCACTGGAACGCCTCAACATGACCCTGACCGACATAATTTTTATGTATGTGTATGTCGAGCACAAAACATGGGACCAAGTTCTTCCGTACGAAACATTCGCATATTATACCGCGCAGCAAGGAACGACCCGGATCACTCCGTTCGAATTAATTTTCTTTCGGCAAGTTACCACAACGCTGGACGCTATGCTACCCGTTTACCTCCTGACAGTGAGACTGAACTTGATGTCGACGTCACCACCTATTTTCAACACACATTCTATCCGGCTTTGAATATTATCCGGTTTTAATGATATTTTTATTTATGCAAGTCCCTGTAGCCCCTCAAGAGCATTATTTCATGGAGGGGAGGGGGGAAATCGCAGGAAAACATATAGCGTAAATGAACATATGACAAAAACTTAAAACAGCTAAGCAGAGCTGCTAAAAAGAAGAAAATAACAAAATATGTTACTTCGATAAATCATCTCGACGACAAACGGTCTTCAGGGCGTTGTCGTGCGAAATTCACAACACAGTGAATAGAAAGGAAACACTATCACAAGAAGCGCACTTCCAGCCAAAAGAATCTAAGGTAAATTGAGGATGTTCATCTACGGCATTCTGTGTGAAAATAAAAACGAACCCTGAACATGTTTCATATTCCTCAATGATCTTGGGAATCCCATTCCAATCTGCTGGAGCGTGCGGAAAAAAATTGTTTTGCAGTAGACATCAGTTCAAGCGCGTATTTCAAGAACTTTCAGCTGGTGATCACATCTTTTAAAGAGTGGATGTTCTTGTTTATTCCTGAGAAAACAGAGTAAATTATCAAAAAAAGATGAAATTTCGAAGTTAATCGGAGGTGTGCTAGCGTTTTCTAACCAAGATTCCCTATCAAAGCTTGAACCTTGGTTTCGTACGCGTTCAATCGTTTCAAAAGATCAGACCTTTGAGGGTCCCACACCGCACAAATATTCAAGTTCCGGATGAACAATTTATAAAGCAGTTATTTTGCATTTATCAGAATCAGAATTTATTAAATGCAATGACGAATACAAAAATTTGGTAAATACAGGAGGAGGTCCCAGACCCAATGGCTGCACAGGGGACCTCCTTTTACAAGTATGCAAATCAAAAATTATTCAGTACAAACAACACCGGGTGAAAAACTGCAACTGTTATCTAATATAAATGTAGAACACAAAGAAATACAAGATGTCGTAAATATAAACAAAACATAAATTGGGAACATGTTATATAAATGTAAAACAGAGGAAACAATTGAATGTGGGATAAGTATTTCTTATCAATGAAAAAAAAAAAAAAA
>JAJIZL010027107.1:69974-91048 GCA_023969395.1 Amblyomma maculatum | reverse complement strand
CTGCTGCTATGAAGCCGGAGCCATGTCAGCGGCGACTTTTGTAAAGAGCGCCGGTAGTCCGCGCAGACGCTGGGGTGGTTTATTAAATTACGTCTAACGAAGTTTAGCATACGAGCTGCCTTTAAGATTAAGAATTCAATATGTCGGTTCCATGTTAAAGTTTCTGAAAAAAAGACCCCGCGATATTGTAATGTTGGACCTTGTCAAGAAGTAGTCCATCCAAATTATGCATTGATCTCACAATAAAGCGTCTACGCGTGATTGACAAATGTTTACATTTAGTACTGTTCAAGGACATGCCCTGATTAGTGCAACAAGCATGAATTTTGTTCACATATATCGGCAAACTGCCAAAATCACAACTATTTTCTACATTCCTGTAAATGGCACAGTCATCAGCATAAACGTCATATGATGAATAGAATGTTGAACCTAAGCACTGTTCACACTTATAATCCGTATAGGTTTTGTCTAAAGGGAAGCCTTTTATCGACCTCGTTCTGAATATGATGGGAAATTATTGGTACTATGAATACAGAATCAATGTTGATATATAGTGCGAGGCCTATCCAATCCTTAAGGATGTGCGCGACAGATACTGAGCCATTACTTTCCTAGCATCCATTACTAATGAAAGTATTAGTACGGGATGAAAAAAAAATATAGCGATGATAGCCCCCTGCGGTGTGCAGTGGTTAAGATGCCAGACTATTTTGCCAGAGTACCCGGGTTCGATCTGGACCACCGGCGGCTGCATTCCGAAGGCGGAGAAACGAACAGGCGTCCGTGTGCTGTGCGGTCTAAGTGCACGTTAAAGATCCCCAGGTAGTCCAATTAATCCAGAGCCCTGCACTACCGCACACCTTGTTCGCTTTCCGCTTCCACTCCCACCTTCCTTCCTTCCCTCACAGCATAGTTCAGGTGTCCACAGAACAGGTGTGAGAGATACTATGCATTTTCTTTCCTGTGAACCAAATAATTTTTTAATCATTATTGTTAGTGCCGATCATAATTAGTAATATATTAAATTAAGTAACAATCCGTAGTAATTAGTGGGATAATACAATATTGTAGCATGGGCCTCCGCAGTCGCTAGGCGGCTGCTCATCGCGAGTCTCGTGCGCTGACTTGAAGAAGTAATGGCCCCGTGACGTTCGATTAGAAAAAGCAGAAGTTTAGTGCTGACCATCTCTCTGTGATAAGTGGGAGGCTTAGCGCGGAACAGACAAGGACACGAGAGACACACAGGACGAGCGCTAACTTACAACTGAAAACTAGGAAGGGAAAATGTACGAAGTTAGCGCTCGTCCTGTGTGCCTCTCTTGTCCTTGTCTGCTCCGCGCTAAGCCTCCCACTTATCATGTATTACCAACTAGCCCAAAACTCTACATTGATCATCTCTCTGTGCTCTGGACCTTCTCTCCTGGGCCTGTGGGATCACCCCCATTAAAACAACCTTCTTGTTACAGGCCTAAACGTCTACGTGACGATATTATAAAAAAAAAATAAAAGAAATAACATCTTGCTGAGCGTATTAAGCGTCTGCATAGTTGCACTGACACTGCAACGGCACGGCAGACCATGCCAGGATGGCGAGTGAGCCAAGTCTTTATACTGCGTCGGGCGTAACTAAATAGAAACCTAGAGCAAAAAGAAGAAATACTAACAGCTAAACCAAATAAAACCATGCTTTGGCACGTATAAGTCGTTTTAACTTTATCTGAAACACTGTAAAATATTTCTTTCGATATTTTCAAGGGTGCTTAGATAGAAAAGTTGCGACCCTGAGTAAAGTAGTGGCAATGTTGGCTGCAACTACAGCAGTAAAGTGATGGCTCATAACTTCGCAGGTATGAGATGGCGTACGCAACGAGAAAGAAAAATGACATCATGAAGTAAGCCTAAAAGCTGAAAATCGGTACAAATTGCTGTGAAGCAGCAGACTCATAATATTTTGGAAATGACATTCTTTTATTATTAAAGGAGTGTTTGTCCTATTTGGATCAGTTAGGAAAACAAACGATAAATTGTATTTTTGAATCTGACTGTAGGAGTGCAGTATTGTTTTAAGCTACATACAATATGGTTGCTTTGCCGCTTCTAGAACTCCGCCCTTTTTTATTGCCGTTGCTGCGACGTTAAAGTCAGAGTCCGGTTCTCAGCAAAAGCTGTCTATCTAAAAGTACTCCAGACGAAGCATTTTCACGTACAGTGGAACTACAGAGGATGCATACGCATACCACAGGACATGAAGAAATAGACTGCGGGCCAGGCATGGGTGAACCACCGGGCATTTGGTACCGCCAGCTCACTGCCAACGTGACTAGACTGCGCTGTGGTCAGGCCATGTATTGGTATGCCGTGGTCTATGCCTGACCTGACCACGGTTGGAGACTGTCCAAATCGTTCATACTCTTGGACACGAGGTCGACTGCCGATGATCAGCTCTTGTAAGACCAATATCAAAACCTTGCTCCGGCCAAGCTATTCTGCCCAGCGCGGCCGTAGGCTGGCCAATTCGGTTGGCTTTAGGTCGCCTGCCGATGATTGTAGTTCTTAGTTAAATCTCCAAAATCGGACCAAACTGCCTGGCCAAGCTCGGGGCAGTGAAGATTGATTGGCTATATTCCCTAGAGCAAAGCACGGGCTGACCTTAGGCTTGTCACTTGGTTGGCATGCAGTTAAACCCACCAACTTTTTGGCAGCGGTTGCGGTATCTGGGTGCAAGTCTAACCCTTGTATTCTGTTGTAGTTGCCGCATTGAAGATACGCCACTTTCGACCCTACAGAGGCATCGTCAAGGCTGCTATTTTCCGGCGGTCATCATAATTGTGAGTGTCCCCGCGATGAAGTCGGAACCCTTGGCTGTACCCTGCTTCTGGCTTCATCACTGTGCGGATATCGTCTGCTCAAGGCCGGTTGAACACATCGCAGCCTGACATTGTGGGTCGTTTACCATCTGTGCACGCGCCCTTCCACGCATCGTAGCCTGATATAGTGGAGCGTTTCCCCGTCTGCGGTCATTTGGCAGCGCCAGCGTCATCTGGAAGCACGTCTCACCCTTGTACTCGGCTGTTGCAGGTTAGTTATCCTGTGCATCTTTTTGAACTTCAATGCTTCTTTTACGCTCCCGCTGCTGCCGCCACTTCCACAAAATTATACAAAAGAAATACATAACATTTGCCTTGTGGTACTTTCTAGTTCTTTTCTGTATTTTTTTTTATCTCTTTCTAGCTGGTGGACATTTAATTATTGTGTCGGCTACCTGTATAGGATGAAGTTGCTCTGAACTGTAGATGTGATTATATATGTACCACTTCGGGAATTGTTTCGCTTTGCTAGAAAACCTTAAAACTTCAAATAGGAGGTGGCTAAGAAGGCCAGAGAGTACGTGACATGTAAGATCGCAGGCTCACGGGCTACTCGCATGGAAGATGGCATTATTGTAAGCTTGGTTCTTGCGTCAATCAACGAAAGACGTAATGGTCTGTCGGCTTTAGTAATAAAAGTAAAAAGCCAAAAACAGGTAATGCAGTTTCTGTCACAGAAATGTTATGAATTTATGAAAACGATTGCTAATTAAGACATTGAAATCAGGAGCTAAGAAAAGGAGTGACAGTACTGGAGGAAAGAGATAGTGCAAGGCAGCCTCAGAGTCCGAACTTCAATGTCAGGTCAACGACCTTGAGTTCCGAAATAGCCGGCTGAACCTTGAAATGTGTTGTGGAGGCTGAAAACCTGATATCTTCCTGATATCTTGTCCAAATGACGTCCTTGATAAGCTCCAGATGCCTCAGCTTGAGGGGCTTGACGTTGCAGTCGTGCATCGGCCGCCCGCTAGGCTAGACAATGTGTCCTTAAGACACAGGCTTAAGAAAAAATACTCCCTGAGGGATGAGTCTCCTCGATCTTCCTTTCATGAAAACTTGACTTCGCATAAAAGGGAGATTTTACGGTCGGAAAAGGAAGCAGCAAAACAACAATGCTGCAAATGTGCTTGGTACGCGAATGGTGAGGCCCTTGTTCGAAAGACCAAAGCAGCTAATGCAATACACATCTAGAAGGGATGTTTGACACTTTTCAACGAGTAGTTTCTTTTTTTTTCAACAAAAATGATGCATAATGAAGTGGAGTTTTACTTGCCTAATGGGAGATATAAATTTTGGCCTGATTTCCCCCAGCTCCCATATTATGTATCCACCTCAATGCGCGTTCTGTGTGAAATAAAGTGTCATCCCTGGAGGAATTATTCACTCGATTCTTCTTTCAATTTTCCGTTATCATGCTAACCGAGACAACGATCAATAATGAATAGGGTGTTTTTGGTTGCCTGATTATATTTCCGTAAACAGGTCGCACCTCCAGCGGCCGGAGTATAGTTTCTAATTGCAAGTAATGTACAATGGCAAATCAAATGTTCTTATAGTTCCTTCACCAGACTATCAAATGTTGACCCTGTGCACTGCTTAACATGTATTGTCTGTGTTCTACCGAGCTCCTAATAGTGATTTGCATGCTTTCCTACATTTCTATGACCAGTTTCTGCCATATGTGATTCAAAATCGTAACTCTGAACCATTAATACCTGGAGGATATTTCAACGTCGAACTGGCACATCAACCAGTAATATATCTGAAGGCGATTATATCGGTGGTGCACTATAAATTTATTTATTGATAATTCCTTCAAGTCAAACATTAAATCTCGAGTTTTGTCATGTCCTATCAGCGATCATTTGGCGATTTTCTTGTACCTAGAAACACGCGGGTTAATACAAAAAAATTTCCCTCCGTTATTATACAAAATAATAACAGACATAACACTGAATTCCTTTCGTGATGCCCTGTTGTCAGTAGAATTTATTGTCAGTAGCAGTTCATTGATATACATAACCAAATACACCCCAAACGTTTCCCGTCCAGCACACGCAAAAATGTAAAAGAACACGTAAACCCTGCCTTACACCTGATTACTGAATGAAATGAAAATGAGGGACAAGTTATATCAACATTTCCTTCATGCATGATCAGCTGATGGCCTTGTCCAATTTTGAAAAGCATCTGTTATAGGCTAAGAAAGAAGATGGGAAATGCACGCAAAGCATAATACCACTCATGGCTGGATACTGAGTGCGGTCAGCATAGTCTCTTATGGTTTAGCTGAGCACTT
Source organism: Amblyomma maculatum (assembly GCA_023969395.1). Taxonomy (NCBI): domain Eukaryota; kingdom Metazoa; phylum Arthropoda; class Arachnida; order Ixodida; family Ixodidae; genus Amblyomma; species Amblyomma maculatum. Next base: position 85,879 of record JAJIZL010027107.1, on the reverse strand, counting down.
TCCTTAATCGTCGTTACTGACATAAGGTTTTATTGAAATTACAAATTACTGGGAATTAAATATCATGTGATCAACTAGCTGATGCTTTTAACAACTCGTTCACAGGTATCGCTCTTGCTCGTCGTACATTCCTCAGCCTAGCAAATTCTACTTATATTAAAAACAATATACCTTATGCTCCAACCACTGGATAAAATCGTATCAGTTAAACAAGCCTTTAACGGTTGTGATTACTGATCTCGAGCCGGCCATCTCAAGAGTGAAGTTGAATGGGCCTTGCTAAGAACAAAGCCAGCCTTGCTAAGAACAAAGCTAGCGGAATTAATGGCATTCCAGCTGAGTTGCTTCAAAACCTCAACCATGACGCTGTTAACATTCTGCATACATTATGTCAGAAGATTTGGACAACCCTGCAGTGGTCACAGGATTGGAGGAGGTCAGTTTGCAACCCATTCCAAAGAAAGGCAGTGCCAAAGATTGTTCCAACTACGGCACGATTGCGCTTATTTCGCATGCTAGCAAGGTGATGTTGAAAATCCTCCAAGGTAGGCTCCAGCACTATGTGGATCGGGAGCTTTCGGACGTGCCAGCTGGGTTTCGCAAGGGCAGAGGAACTAGAGACCAAATTGCCAACCCTCGCTGGATCATGAAAAAAGCAAGAGAGTTCCAGAAACCCATCTACTTCTGCTTTATTTATTATGCGAAAGCGTTCGACTGCGTAGATCACAGCAGATTGTGGCAAGCTCTCCAAGAGATGGGAGTTCCAATTCACCTCATCTGTCTCCTCAGGAACCTTTATGATGGACAAGAGGCCACAGTCAGAACTGGGCATGGTCTTACTGATTGGTTTCCGATTGAGAAAGGAGTGAGGCAAGGCTGCATACTGTCGCCCTGCCTATTTAACCTATATCCAGAGTGCATCATGAGGAAGGCCGGTCTGGACGAGTCTTTAGCTGGAGTGAAGACTGCTGGAAAACGTATCAACAACCTTAGATATGCGGATGATAAAACTTTAATGGCAGAAAGTGAAGTGGAACTCAGAGACTTATGATGCGCGTACAAGAAGAGAGTGAGAAGTTTGGGCCTAAACTGAACATTAAAAACAAAGATCATGGCGTCTTGCCCTATCAAGTCCTGGAGCATCAATGGACAAGAAGTGGAAGCTGTGACAGATTTTCTCTTCTTGGGCTCCAAGATTACCTCGGTAGGAGACTGCAGCCATGAAATTAGGAGACGCCTGCTTCTGGGAAAGAGAGCAATGGTTAGCCTTGACCGCCTAGTAAAGAGCAGAGACATTAGTCTGCCAACCAAGATCCGTATAACTCGTGCTATGGTCTTTCCAGTTGTGATGTATGGATGCGAGAGTTGGACTGTGAAAAAGGCTGACCGCCGAAGAATTGACGCGTTTGAATTGTATAGCTGGCGAAGACTCCTCAGAGTTCCTTGGAATGCCAGAAGATCAAATCAGTCAATATTGTCGACCATAAACCCTAACTGCTCATTGAAGGGTCAAATTATAAAGTTAAAGCTCAGCTACTTTGGCCAGCTGATGAGAAGAGAGGAGTTGCTAGAGAAAGATTTGATGTTGGGAAAGGTTGAGGTTCGCCGGAGAAGAGTTAGGCAGCGAACGCGATAGTTAGATGGCATCCTCGAGGCACTGCAGATGAAGTTATGTGATGTTAGGAAGATAGCGAGAGACCGGAAAGCGTGGCGCGACATGGTTCATAGGATCACGAAGAGTCGGACAGGACTGAACGGCTGAACTGAACTGAAACAAGCCTTATACAAGACAAGCAGTTGTGACATTGATGGTTTTCAAGTATGCCCATTCAATCATGTAGTTCACATTATTGTTGAAAACTCACCCACATTTTAACATGTGTTTTGGATAAATAATTAGTTCAGCTAAAATGCAGTGTGCTAAAGCTACTGTTCTCTACAAGAAAGGAGATCGTAATGAGCTGGGAAACTACAGGCCGTCTTAATTTCACCGATCTCTTCAAAACGCTGTGAAAATGTCTTGCATTCTAAGATGAGAAATGTTTTTGTAAACATGTTTTACTCCCCACAAGGTCGACTTCGGTAAAAAACAAATCAGTTGAGTTTGCCCTGCTAGAGCAGAAAACATATATATTACCTGCGTTTGAAAATAAATCGTTATTGGCATTTTTGTATACTTTTCTAAAGGCTTCTGTATTGCTCACTATACTATTTTGCTGGAAAAATTAAGTTAATATGGCATACGAGGGCTGGAACTATCGCATATGAAATCCTACCTATCCAATAAAACTCACGCTGTGAAATACGATACCTTTACATCGAAGGCTAAAACTCTATTGTGGAATTCCACAGAGAAGTATTATAGGCTCTCTACTTTGCAATCTCTGTCTGAAGGATATTGTCTCTGTTAACGTGAATTATTACTAGTATTTATTTCACCGGCAACGATATTATTATTCTTGTCGAACAATTTAACAGTGCAATGACATCATTAGAGCGATGGTCAAAAGTAAATGCAATGAAAATAAATGAACGCAAAACAAAAGCGAGTATATTCAGGCCGAAAAACAAGCACATACATCAGCATCAATGTATTACACTGAAATTATTATGCATCAATTTAGTCAGGATTTTGAAATATCCGGGTGTCACCTTTACCGAAAGCCTGTTCTGGAATAATCACGACAAGCATGTTCGAAGCAATATAAGACAAATATCTTATGTAATAGGTCGCTTCAGGTAAATCCTTCCCACACTCGTGAAACTTTTGCTTAATGATTCACTCTTTCAATCGCACTTCAACTATTATCAGCTAGCATGGAGAAAAACACCCAATAATATAGAACGCATCCACCTGTTTGAGGAAAAAGTACCTCGAACACATATATAATGCTTCTTGTAATGTTTCTATATCAATTTTATTTAAGAACTCCGGTGTAATTTTAGATTACAATCTCTACAGATATCGCTTAATTCACGTATATAAATAGAAAATCCACAGAAATACCAACAGTTTGCGTAATCTACCCAATTACAACACAAAACTAAAGTTACATTATAAGACATTTGAAGGATTGGTCAGTACATATCTAGCGCTCCAAAGACAGGCAACAATTCCTTAAATACGCTATATCAACAGATTAAAATTATTATATTTTGGCCCATTTTGATCTCTGCACGGCATCCTACAAAGACCTCCGGCAGATGTGCTTGGTTTCTGTAGAATATTCTGTAGCCGTGCTGTTGTCTTCTTTTACATTTTTACTAATGAGTGCTTTTTTGCATAATATTAAATATATATGTGTATGTGTGTGGTGCATGAAGTGTATGTATGCACATGTGATGCAATGAGGGATTCTGGTCACGTCAAGCAGTCCAAAGAGCGCCCGCTTTCTACAAATCCCCATCTGAGTATGATAGAAAATAATATTGTTACGGAGAAGATAGGCAGTGGCATGAAAGGAGCCCTCGCGCTAGGCCAACCAATAAATCATCCTTCACCCTATCGCCATGTTGTGCTGTCCTCTCCGCCTGTCACCTCGTAATAATTTTGGTTGGAGGTGCGGCGTAGGTTATCCTCATCCTCGCCTTGGAGCATCGACACCATCTGTAAGCCGGGACCATCGACCGAGGGACCAGGGACATTGCCGAGTAGCTTCGCCTCAGCCCTTCCAGCCCAGGCTCGACCAACTACCACTGCCCAGCCCGGACCTGAAGAAAAGGAGAACAGACAGACTAACCAGAACCGAGACGAAGGACCCGAAAGACCCCAATGATCCGAAGGAACCGGCGGACACGAACACGCAACCCCTGCCCAAGCCGGCCGACATGACCTTGAGCCATCAGTCCCATGGACTTAGGTGAGGGATGGTTGAACAGCTCCAGGGAAGGCGGATCACCCACGCATCAGACATCGTGGTGGCAAGCAAGTCATTCTCTCCTGTCTTTCTTCTGAACATCCTCACCATCAATTCACCATCAACTGCAAGCGAATCGATCGGGACGATTGCTTGGTGTCCCCGGGAAGTGTTAAAAAGAAGAAGATAGGCAGTGTCGCGAAAGGAGCCCTTGCGCTACGTCAACCAATAAATCATCCTTCACCCTATCGCCAAGTTGTGCTGTCCTCTTCGCTTGTCACCACGTAACAATATTTTCCTTTTATTACAATGTGATACTACAGGCCAAGAGCGGAAAAAACGTCTCCTCTAAATTCACTCTTGTCAGGCGAAGCTCCATGCGCAATACCTGGATTATATCAGGGAAGAGTTCACTGCATCCGATTAGACCGATAGGGCTGAAGATTTTGAGGACCGGCAGAACTGGATTTTGATGTGTTTAATTCCGGACACAAGAGCGAAAGACATTGTACAAAATATAAAATCCTTGTAATAACGCTGTATTTAAATATTATTAGAAACATACAGGCTAACTGCCGTGACAAACCAAAATTAATGATGTTTTGTTCTTTCTATTGATTGGACGCGTATTCGTAGAATTCTAGAAAAACCCACTTAAAAAGCTTTTGAGCGCTCTTATTGGTAATACGTAACCGTATAATCTCCTTGGTTTTGAACACCAAGCGTTTGAAGGTTGGTATTTGTAATCAAAATTACGCTTTTTTTTTTTTTAGAATGAGACGATAGTTCTTTGACATTCGAAGGGGCAACAACCATTTTTTGGGGGGAAAGTGCAATACCTTAAAACATTGTTATAGGAACGCATTCGATAGCTTTTCTAATAGTATTCTTAATACACTTTCATGCGTTCTTCTGCGCACAAGACAAATATTTGGGCAAGTTATTCCATCAAGGTGGCTCTGAGCTCACATCAGCAAATGATTTTCAATGAGCGCTAAATGGCACAATGTCGACTGTAAGTTTTAATTAATTGTTCTTCCCTTGTAACATATTATTACTGGTCTTACCTAAATACTTTCTTTCACCCGTACGTAATTGAGGAGCATGACATGAATCATTACAGTTGCCCGCTTACTACAATTACCAGCTTTCTTGACTTAAATCTGCAGCTCCTCATATACAACACCTACCATAACAAACATTTATTAAGGGTAAGTAGTTGTCTTATTTGTCCGTCATTGTTTTTGCGCTAAAAATCATTGTAGGGGAAATGCACCTCGTTCTCTCCAGCTCTTGTATGCGTTCTAATAAGCCGCCGTGTTTTTTTTTTTTTTCCACGACCACAATCTAGGAAACATTTCCACAAAAAAAATCTAAGATGCGCGCCTTGCGTATGGCGGCCATTGCAATAGCCCCTATCAATTGAATTCAATCGATCGAAAATTATGGAACTTGCTTTATTTCCACTTTTCAGGAGAAATTTGTGTCTCTGCATTTAAGTAGTCGCTCGGTTGCACACTTATTGAGCCAATTACATTTATGGTTGTTTAGTATTTTTATCACAGCATGAAACCACTACATTCTTTGCTAATGGCTCCAATAATATCATCCTTCAAACGTAACACGATATTAAGCATAGCCAGCGCGATTCCAATTACAACTCATTGTTATTGTTAGCAAAATCCTAGTGGAATTTAGTAAGTAATGACATTGCCTCGTGGAGGGGAGATAAAGCATTCTACAAGAAAATGAAGATTCGTCTTATATAATGACCAACTACTTGGTGTGTGCCTAAAAACAAGGTTTATTACCTTTCTTAGTGTACCCCGCCGGGGCGCCGCAATGGTTACGGCGCTCGATTATTGTTCCCAAGGAAGCGGGATGGAATCTCGGCCTCGGCGGCCGCTTTTTCATGGAAGCGAAAAGCAAGGCGCCCGTGTCAGTGCACGGTAATGAACCCCTGGTGGTCGAAATATCTGGAGTCCTCCACTAAGGCCTCTTTCATACCCGGAGTCGCTTTGGCACGTTAAACCCCACAATCCAAACCAAACTTTTCTTAGTGTAGTGGCGAGCGTCATGGTGTGGAAAACTGATATTTATTTTGCCCCACGGTTTTATATTACCGTTTCAATTTCATTATATCTTATTTTATGTATGTTTCACTGACATGCGGCGTCGCAATTGCGTACATGTTTGCTATAGGTTACGCCTGGCCATAAGTTAAGGATAAATAAAGTAAATTAAAAGGACCAAAATTATGTTTTTGCGTTAGGGTGTTTTGTGCCTTATAGCTTCACACTTACCAGTTGTTGCGTTTTCAAACGTCAGAATAAAGCAATGATTGTCATAATCCCAATGTCTCAGCGTGTGTTCATAAACATCTTGTTTTGCATGAGCAAAAACAGCACCTAAAATATTACAGATTAGGGGTAATGAGGTCGGGAAAAACAGCACTTGCCGCGTTGATTGGAAATAAAAAGTCGTCCTGTTTAATAGTCACCGCCTAGGTGACTACATAGAAACAAGGTTTACTACCTTCCTTAGGGTAAGTTGGTGTAATGTTAGTAAAAAAAAAAGTGAAAACAAAATAGTACGACTTGCTCCATACCACTGTTTTCTTACCTGCAATTACCTGAAATATAGGTACTGCGAAGGTATAGCCAACTTATAGTATCAGCAAAATCCTATAAGTTGGAACTGGCGGCCAAATAAGTTTCCACTAAACCAAATTCAGGTAATAATTCAGGCCTTTTAAATAAACTTTATATTTGCCTTATTTAACAGGAATTTAAACTTTTACTAAACATTTTCGACAAGCTCCCTTTTATAACCTTTGTTTTAAATATCGCAAATAAGTGCTCGTTACTCAGTAAATATGTTATAATTATTACTAGCTCTAGCAAATGAAGGGTATTATACGAAATCCTTTGCTTTTCTTAATCAAGAAAATGTCACTAGAGAAGTGATCGAGACCTCGTAAGGCCTGCTTTCTAGACAGTATGGAATACAGCTCACTAAATTACCGTCAGCTGAGCTTTACACTAGGCTGATTGGTCTTGCATCGTCCTAAAAAATATAGGACAATTCTCACAAGAGGCAAGTGCAAAAATGCCTACAACTTCATTTCAACCTTGACTGAAATCATTGAGGACGAACATGTGACAGGCATCACAACCCTCACATAAGTTTGTGACAGAACCACCTTTTCTCTCCCAGACAACGTGATTGAAGGAACGGCCACATAACCACATACTGTGAGATCAAAGGAATTGAAAAAGAATCTCATAACTCTCGTGTGATGTGGCTACAAGTCAGAACTGGCAGCCTGGAACCGCATTCCTCAAGGCATATGCCTTCGGTACTTTATTACCGTAATTCTACGTTAAAATCAGTTGTAATATAGCCGTATTTAAGCAGAGCTAGTGAACCGCAACGTCCTCTTCTCAACGCCTCTTTCCTCCTCAACTCTGAGAAACTCTATTGTGCGGTTTGTTTGGTTGATTCATTTTGATGGAATGGTTGTACAGATCGTAGTGTCATGAGCGGATACTCATAGAGCGACCCACGAGGGATGGATTACATTTGCGTGATTGGAAGTATCTACGGTACTCGCACCATGACGACGTCATGTTTGCTCCCAACCTTAAAAAAACTATTATGGCAATGCCCAATATGAACTATAAAAGAATAAGAACCTTGTTTCATTGCCATGGGCTATGCTAACAAACATCTAAACATATCGTTTTTTATTCTGTTTTAATATTTCTCCAGCGTCCAGATGCCTATGCCACTACTCTGGACTGAGTACCTAAGAAGGAAGGAAAATGAACTATTGGTGCAATTATTTCGCTCGTAGGTATATTCTTTATTGTATCAGAAAACAGCCTTCCTCAGTTCTCTTATCCCATTGAATTTGCAATAGCACTGAGGTCCCACATCGAACATTCAATTACGTCTCCCATTGTTTTGCAGGAATGTCTCTCCTATTCCGCATACTTATTCAGGGCAGTTTATTTCGCCTAATTACAACTTGAAATCTTTGTTAAAAGAAGCTTTCTTTTCTCTGCCATTCATTTTATTAATTTTGTTGGTACTCGGCAGCGTTCTGATTGGTTTAGTAGTACTGCTATCTACACAGGTCCATTTAGATTGGAATAACCTCAGAGCGCTATTTGCTCTATGAAATTCTTAATACAGCTATAAATATTACCGCTCCACTTTCAGATAGCTATGCAAGAGAGAAGGCTAAACCGCGACAGGGAGGCTTAGCCTTGCTACTAGACTTTTACAATATAGCAGACATGCAAAAATAGCATTTTGTGTACCTCAGCAAATATAGCGCATGTCAGCAAATGCGCTTTGTACTGCTATCGAGTTGAAAATTGCCGACCTTACCAGCATCAATGCCATATTTAGTTGTCTCATGACTACACCAAAAGAAATGAAAACCTCTAACCAGTTTCCCTCACCTTCCTCTTTTGTAATGGATAGGATTACGTCATCACCTTTCATCTTTAGTTCTGTATATAATATCATCTCTTTCCTGCAATGCAATGAATTAAAACCAGCGATAAGGCACCATAAGTTATATGTGAGCATCGAAGTCATGATGTATCAGTGCTTTTATTGTTGTTGTTTTTTGTACAGTGAAATCGCATTTTAGAAAAGATGCCCATAGAAGGTGGGACGGCCACACTCTGAAGCAAAAGAAAAACATATACTCAACGAATTTGCCCCATAAAAGTGCTTTCATACTCGCATAAGCAGTCAAAGCACTACAGGCAGATGTGCCAGCAAAAATGAATGATAGTAGTACGCCTTGTGATGCAGTGCGTAATTGTCGAGGAAAAACAGTACAGGAGGAAAACCCTCTTTTTGCATTTTCAAAAAGATACATGCTTTGAACTCGATCGCATGCACACAAACGTTCGTCGTACATCACACTTCACTGAATACATCTATTAAAAACCTACTAAAAGAGAAACTATAAGAGACGTTATTTGTTATCATTATCTTGCCAATAAAAAAACTGCCCTACTGAAAAATCCTATATAAAATTCGTACAGGAAATCGTATACAGGTTTGCTGCACAGGATCTGGGAAACAGGATTGGGGCTATTTCAGGAAATTCTTGTACAGCCCTGGAAAGTTCGGAATGAAACCGCGCGGAGCTCTGATACCGGAATGGCCTGTATGGTTGTTGGCCCTCGTTTCCGGAAAGAAACGCGTCGCCAAGGTGGAAAAAGCATGCAACAATATAAAATAAAACGACTACATTTAAAAAATAAATAAAATAAAAAAATTTACTACCAAGTGTGGAATCGAACCGCAGTCCTCATGGTCTTTAGACGTGCACCTTAACCACTACTTTACGGCGGGTTATGATTGAAGTATTATTATTCAGTATATGTAGCTACTTTTGCTCTTTCGTACTTTTTATATTTTCCTTGGCTGTAGAATTTGTGGCCGTAATTCACCGATCTCCCTTTAAACATACTGAATATCTTTGCAGGCTATCACGAGGGTTCACAAATGTGCCGTATCTTTATAATGCGTCGCTTTATTGAAGGCAAACCTCAGGATATCGTAATTTACTAGTGCTGATGTGTTTTTCATCGTCTACGAACGCTTGTAAGTTTTCCTACATACAGAGATATCCGGTGGACTAATACTTGTAATACTGGGCCTTTTAGCTTCACATGCTACTAGCGGAGCATCGATGTCAATGAATACACTTCCGACTGAGCGGTTTCAATATGTAAACATTCGAGAACGCGTCGCCCGGTGCGCGGCTATCTGCGCATCTTTCGATGGTCAGCGATGTTTGTTTATTTTTTCTCGAACAGTTATTTGTCATCGCTAGCGAAACAATACGTTCATACTTCCACTTTCGCGTTGAAGGAGGCAGATCTTCAGTCGCAGATATGAAGACCCTCCGCAAGATCGTACGAGCTGCAGCGACTGTTGTACGCGTAAAAGCGACGCGACGCGCGTATATGCTTGCTAGCGCACACTTCGACGGCTTCGCATTTTCGAGGTATTTGGGAAACGAAGCGTGCCCTTTACATACAGAATAGTTGTATAATATGTTTGGTATCATGCTTATTTAGTGCGCTGGCAAGTCCGGCATGGTCGTTCTGGTTGAGCTTCATCAATCGGCCGGCTCTGTTCAGAAGCGGAATACTCTGCCCGGTATCAGTTCCAGAAATGACGCGTTAGTCCATTTTGTCGTTAATTAATACAGGCTGAACCGAAATGAAACCGCGCGGAGCTCTCATTCCGGAAATTCCTGTATGGTCCGTGGCCATTGTTCCAGAAAAAAACTGGACGCCAGGCTGGAAAAAGCATGCAGAGCTATAAAATAACACCACTACATTTGAAAAACAATAAGAAACAAAAAGAAAAAGAAACAAAAAGAAAACAGAAAAGAAAAAATAATTGACATGTGATTCGAACTTTGATTTTTTCAGCCAGCAAGCACGCACTTTAACCACTTTTCTTTTTTTTTTTATTGCGACTTGGACATTCAAAACAAGACGATGAACAATAAAACGTGCCAACACACTTGCGCGTGACACGGCGGGTTAAAACTTTTTCAGTTTTACCAAACTGTCAAGCACATGAATCCATTGTGGCTGCTCGGGGAGTGTCATATGCACTTCCCTGAACCGCACAACACTGTGTATGAAATGTTCTCGTACAGGATTGACTTGTATATCTGCATTGTTAAACTGCATTCTGGGATGCCATTTTTTTTCTGGGATGTGCTTCAGAGAACTTTAAAAAAAGAGCTACCTCTAGATGCATATGGCATACGATTTTTACCTTTTCCTAATACAGAGGAGTTTCTCTTTGATACAATAATTCTCCTGGGCCTCCACAGCTTGTGGAAAACGCACTTTAACCATCACACCACGGCAGGATACTTTTTTTTTCTTTATTCCCTGACTTCGGCACAATACACAAAACCACTTACAGGGCACAATGAGCATTCATTATTACAACAATCAGCCAGGTGGGTTGTGGCATCGTTATAATAAAATTCTCTTAGGGTCACTAATGGCTCCATTCTTCCGAGCCACTTGGGAGCTTCAGGAGCAAGTTTCTGAATTTCGATATATCTATTCATGCCTTCCCGAAAATAGATCCGTGCTGGCCGTGCGTTAGGATCGCAATGGTATCCTGCCATTCTCGAGCGCCAAATACAGTGGAGGGCCATTAGCATAATAAGAACAAATGGCACCCCATCCTCATTCTCTACTGGCAAGTACTAATACCATGCGAGTCTAATGGAAATTCCTTTTTTTAAAGTCCTTTGTAAAATATCCCAAAACTATACCCCTTCCCAACAATGTAGAAAACGTGGTCTATAGTTTCTGGCTGTTTACAAATTAAGCAATGCGAACCCCAAGGTAAAAATAAATTCTTCCCTTCCAAGAACTTCTTTACTGGCAGTGTTTCCGTGTGTAACTTAAAGAAAAAAGTTTTTGCATTTGACGACACCTGCACCGCCTTCACCTGCTTAAGTACGTCGCGTTCTGGTCCTCCACTGTATAAGGCCCTGTACATTGGTACGGGAAGAACTACGTCACACAAATCCTTGTATAGCTTCTTCCTGCTAGCACAAGATAAATATTCATAAGAAAATCGAACAGACAGGAATCGCAGACTAGCGACAACTTCTCTAAATTAACCGAAAATGCGTCCCGATACACTTTCGGTCGAGACAACAAAGTCCGGCAGTGCATTTCCGAGCCTTAATTGGCACACAGTACGCAAAAATGGATCTTTTACATCGCGAACAAAAAGAAATCTGCTGACAATCTGTCGTAAAAATAAATGCCCCAAACCAAGTCCACTGTCCTTCACCCGCCTAAACAAACTGGTCCGGCTACATCGTTCCCATTCAGCTGCCAACACAAAAATGGCAAATATCCGGTGCAGTCTCTGTGCGTTCATCCTTGCACAATGCAACACTTGCATCACGTATCACAGCTTCGACATAAAACACATATTGCACACTGTGGCCCTGGCGAAAACTGACAATTGTTGCCCTTTCCACCCCTCCACCTTTTCCCGCATGGCTTGAATCTGTGCCCTCCAGTACGATTCGCTATCGCGATAACTATCTAGTGGGACTCCCAAGTACTTTACTGGAGTTGTCACCCAGGACATGTTCGCGAACTTCTCGGGCGTCGTTGGCATTCTCCGTGCCAAAGCCCCAGGGACTTTGACCAAATAACGTTACTGCCGGAAACCTTTGTGAATTCTTTTACAGATGACGCGGACTCGATTACCCCTTCGCGATTCACTGCGAATACAGCCACATCGTCCGCATATGCTAGCAGCTTAACCTCTGCAGCTTGCAATTGGAAGCCACGAATTTGGTCGTTTTCTATGATATTTAATCACAGTGTCTCGATGTAAATGCAGAATAGCAGAGGGCTGAGGGGACAACCCTGGCGCACCGATCGCTGCACGTTTATGGGGGCCCCCAAACTCTTATTTACAATCAATCTTGTTGTACAGCTTCGGTACGCCATGGCCACTCCCTCTCGAATGACGGACCCTACATTCACATAGTCGAGTATGCAGAACAGGATTTCATCTGAGACACAATCAAATGCTTTCTCCAGATCCAACTGAAGCATTGCTACACAACTGTTTGTGTGATCACAGCACTCAAGCACACTCCTCACTTTATGCACATTGGAAACAATGGATCGACCCTTTATCCCACACGTCTGGTCTGGTCCAACAAACTGTTGAATTACTGACTGTAGTCTACGGGCTAGAATTTTCATAAAAACTTTGCTTATGCAGTCGACATTGCTCTTTTGTAGTTTGTGTATTTTTGTAGGGTGTAGAATTTGTGATTGTAATTGAACGATCGCCCTTTAAACACGCTGAATCTTTTTCCTGGTTATCCGTGTTCCGCATCTTTACAATGTACCGCTTTCCTGCAGACAAACCTCAGAATGTCACAATTTACTAGTGCTGATGTGTTTTGTCATAGTCTTCGAACGCATGCAATTTTTGCTACATATAGATATATGCGGTGCACGCACACTTGTAATACTGCTTGTTTTAGCTTCACCTGCTGCCAGCGGAGCCGCGATGTCAATGAATTTACTTCTAAGTGTTTTGAATACGTAAACACTCGAGGAAGCGACTCCCGATGTCCGGCTGACCTGTGCATATTTCGATGGTCAGCGATGTGTTTCATTTATTCTAGAGCGTATTTTATCCTCGCTAACGAAACGCTACGTTCTGGTTTGCACTTTAGCGTTGAAGGTGGCAGATCTTCAGTCGCAGATATGAAGATGCACCACAAGATCGTACAAGCTGCAGCGACTGTTGCACACGCGAAAGCAAAATGCGATGCGTGTATGTACTTGCTAGCGCACACATCCACGGCTTCATATCTTCTAGGTATTTGCGAAACAACGCGTACTCCACATATACAGAAAAGTTGTAACATATAATATGTATGGTTTCATGCTTATTTAGCGCGAAGGCATGTTCCTACGTGGTCATCCTGGTTGAGCTTCACGATCCGCCCGAATTGTACTGAGAAGCGGAAATGCTCTGTCCCGTATCAGTTTCATTCATATCGGGTTTGTGCGGTTTCTGGTAAACCGGACATGACCTGTCCTGTATATGAGCTCAATACAGCAGGGTCCGCCCTGTTTCATATTCATACCATGCTGGGATGTCATGTATAAGCTGCATATTGGAAATGGTCTGCCCTGTATTAACTCGATTCCGGACTGGACCGTACGGATTGAGATTCATACCGGACATGACCTGTTCGAATAAACCCATTTAAGCTTCATACAAGACTGGTCCGCCCAGTTTTATATCCATATCGGACTGGGATGTCATGTATAAGTTGCATATTGGAAATGGTCTGCCCTATTAACTCTATACCGGACTGGACCGTCCGGATTGAGACTTACATCGGACATGACCTGTCCGACATAAACCCGTTTAAGCTTCATAAGGGCTGGTCACACCGGTATGAAATTTATTCTGGATAATACAGGACCGATTCAAACCCGTTTGTCGCGATATGGGAGTTTTCACTAGGGTGTGCATTCAATCCAGAGGCGCCACGCTGCTACAACGACAAATGTCAGCAATGCGTTGCGGCAGTATACATTTCGGTGTGGACGTCCAAACGTAGTGTTCATGTTACACAGCTCATGATATTCAGAGCTGAAAACTGTGCAGCTCTAGACAACTAGGTTTTTCCTATACACCATTTCAAATACGGAGAAACTTCAAAATAAATATTAATGAACAGCATTTAAGATAACTCAAAAATATTCCTTGAATTTTATTTAAACCTCCCTCCACAGTCTTTAATAATCCTTCATTGTAACACACTCAAACAGGTTACATTGAGTTGTATAAATTGTTAAAATTGATATTTAACACAGTGATGTTTTCATTCGATCGAATTTTAACAGCTTCCTCCTAGAAAGGAAAAGCTTCAAAATTTCTTTGTGTTCGGTGAATGCAATTATATCTCATCCAACATACCAAACTTTCATAATGCTTATTAAGTCATTTTTGTTATATTATGGGCAGGGTTGGTGATATTTTAAAACGGCGAAAATTGGCCACTTTATGTAATTTCATGTCCAATACCAAAAACTTCGCAGCCTTTTCTCGATACTGTATCTTTTTTTTCTTTAGAGTGGACTCATATTCAAGTTCCTGCATATCTTATATCAATTCTATGTTCATACATACATTTTTACATCTTGAGGTCAATTTTCTAATGTGCTAAGATGTGCTTATGTAATAGATTAAGCCGAAAGTTTTGCAACGTGAAAATATTCGTCCTAATATATATTCATCTGTATGTTTCTGACTCATAAAATGTAAAGTGAACTTAAGGTATCTGAAATAATTATATAGATAAAATAAATGTGCTAACGACACTGCGGATCAGCGCCATCTTACATATTTCCCGTTTTTAGAAAAAAACTAAATAGTTTCGAAACTAAGCTGAAAAGAAGCTTCCATATGCTTCCATCTGGTCGAAGCGTAAGCATTTACAATTAAATTTGTTAATAAAGATTATGTTCCTGCTCTGTGGCATTAGCCAGCAATGGCGGCATTGGTTAGTGAGCAGGAACAAGAGAAGCAAAGATGATACGCCGAGTAACAAGATTTATAAGTTATTGAACATCAGTACATAAATTATGCGGGACACTTAAGTTACCCCTTAAGGCTACCCAGGTAGCACAAAATGTGGGGCCCCTGTAGGTCCGATGTAGACAAGTGGGGCCGGGGCAACCAACATAAAACCTGCATCGGTCCCCGATGGGGCAAAAGTGGGCAAGCCCCGATTGGGCTTGCCCCTGTTCCTCCTCCGTGGGTCCCATAGTGGCGTTGCTCGGCCGCTAATGCAGAGAACATTCCTGCATCCAGACCAAAAGGATCCCTTGTCGGATATTTGAGGGCAATCCAACCTAAATGTGGGCTCTTTATGGGAAAGCCCTCATAGATCCGAAATGAGGCCCCACCACTGAATTAGTGGTGGGACCGCGGGGGGGGGGGGGGGGGGGGGGGGCAAAAATTGGACATACCCACATGCTGCCCCAATCGGCCACTTGTAGGTTACTTGAGGGCAGGTGAGATATGAATAAGAGCTCAATTTGGGCAAGCCCTCGTGAAGCCCAAATAAGGCAGCCTTAGCTAAACCGCTTTAGGTCCCACATAGGCTGTAATGGGGCTGGAAGGTGGGCGTGCCCGCATGGTACCAAAATCGGTCGCTGGTGGGGACTTTGAAGGCACGTGCAACACCAGGTGGGCTTTAGGTTCAAAAACAACACCCAGCCCAATTGGGGCTACCCACACAAAACTGCTTTATATCCCACATAGGCCGTAATGGGCTGGAAGGCGGGAGGGCCCGCATAATACCAACATCGGTCCTTTGTGGGGAACTTGAAGACGTTACGTCGAAGATCAAAATATTGTGTTTACTTACTTTCCACAGATTATCAGCTAGCCGCTTATCAAACCAGTTTCGGGTAG
>JAJIZL010027107.1:46411-69964 GCA_023969395.1 Amblyomma maculatum | reverse complement strand
AATGTATTAAATGGTTAGGGACAACCAATTTTTGTGCTGTAATTTTGGGCTTTAGGTTCAAAAAGTGGGCTTTAGGTTCAAAAACAACACCCAGCCCAATTGGGGCTGCCCACACAAAACCGCTGTAGGTCCCGCATCGGTCATAATGGGGCTAGAGGGCGTGCGTGCAATTGTGTAATCATTCTTTCCAACCTTTATTTGTAGTAGATGTTGCCCTAAATTACTATTATAGATGATTTGTATAACAGTTGTTGCTATATTTAGTCGGTTAGAAATATTACATGGCTTTAGTTCTCGCGCTCATGCAAATTAAGCTAAATATATTAAAACATACTGATTGTTAACTGTTGCTTCTTATGGGGTTGCTGTGGACAGCCTAAAACTCTCAGCACAATATTACTGTTCAGAACACAGGTCTCCATAGCCTGAACAAGATGTACATGAAGTCATTTAGGCTAGATTAATGTTATGAATTATTGTAAAATTTAATATTGTGGCTCTTTAGAAAGGGCAACATCCATAAAATAATTACCTAATTTGCGGCTTGCGCTATAGAACCCGCATCGGCCCTATGTCATTATCTGAGGGGCTGACCGAAATAAAAAAAAAAAGTTCATCCAGAGCGGCTGCCCGAATTTGTCCAAAGTAGGACCATCGTGGGAAAGTTGACGAGATGTGCCCTTTTAGCAATGTGGGAAAAATGTGGGCAGCGCCGCCTGCATCAGTCCCTAGTAGAGCCCATCGGTACTTTGTCGAAAGCTCCCTTTGGGCCTACGTCGACCCCTCTTGCAGCACCCACAATGAGCCCACCGGGGCTCTCCTGCATTGCCTACATCGGACCCACCGGGGCCCACCCTTCATAGTCCACTTTGTGCTACCTGGATATGACGCAATAGGGCATGAGACCAGCCCAGAAATAAAGCGCCGCTATACCCAAGCTCTAAGAACATCCCGGCGTGCTCTCTCAAAAACTGCGCAACGTACTACACAAAAAAATGTTATTTCTTAGCGCGACACACATAAACACGCATAAATATGCCTATGTGTCCGCGTGTCGTATGTTGCGTTGTTTTTGAGAATAAATTACCAACTATCCGGGCATCTCATGCTTGTGTTCTCTGCGCGGCGTAGGAGTAACATGAAATTAAGTTTCATGGCAGGGTGTTTCTGACATCACCCTCCCATATATAGGAAATGTGATGTCTGATTTGACAGCTTTTGCTGAATGTAACGTCAGGCAAAACTTTTTTCAGTCAATGCGCTGCCATGTCAGCTACTAGCGACATGCTTGTTGTTGTTCGATCACTACCCAACAGTGACTGACGGCCGCCGACACCGAATTCTCCATGTACGGGACCTTTCTCGCTATAGCTTTATTTACATTTCACATTTTACATTTTATTCGTCCTCTCGAAGTGAGAGACAAAACATAAAAAAGGAGAGGGAGCCCGGACCAGCAAAAGCTTTGCCAGGCGTAAAATCAATACCGGAAACGCATCAAAAACGTTTAATATAGAAGGGCTCTCAGCGAGGCAATTAAGCATTAAAGTCATGCAGTACCTTTATAATAGTCGCAAATATTATTTAAACACAAAAAGGAAATGTTTAAAGGGCAGTCCACATACGGCGACTTTGGCGATAAAATACGCGTCTCGGAGCCGGTAAACCCAAAGAAAAGTGCCAGTAACGGAACACACAATCTATTCGGACTCCCGCCGCACTATGCACACTGCCATATTTCAGCGCTCTCCCGACTTTATCTGAGTCAGCACGACCAGAGTCATTAAGCACAGATAGCGTGGAAAACGCAAGCAGCCGAAAATATAATGCGATGATAGCACCACACGAATGCACCTTGCTTAGGCCAATTCCCTGTTTGAAATATAGCCCACTGTG
Organism: Amblyomma maculatum; assembly: GCA_023969395.1. NCBI lineage: Eukaryota > Metazoa > Arthropoda > Arachnida > Ixodida > Ixodidae > Amblyomma > Amblyomma maculatum. Next base: position 68,068 of record JAJIZL010027107.1, on the reverse strand, counting down.
AAACAGAACGCACAAACGCCCGGCCCTTATTATAATCAACGTTACGTCGAAGATCAAAATATTGTGTTTACTTATTTTCCACAGATTATCAGCTAGCCGCTTATCAAACCAGTTTCGGGTAGATCAAGGGCGTTTCAACTCTCGCGGACATAATTTATGTATACATATTCGAACGCAAACAGTTTTTATGTGTGCATTCTCGTGCCAGATCTTTGCCTTCTGTCGACCACGTCTATCATAATGTATGAAATTAACGATTCCTTTTATGGAATAACAACTGAATACTTCTTCAGACCCATAAAGCAGGTGCAGTTTCGTCCCCAGCAAATAGGGCCCTACTTCCTTAAATTGTACTTGTTTTGAACTGGTTGAGCATATTCTTTTGAAATGTATTAAATGGTTAGGGACAACCAATTTTTGTGCTGTAATTTTGCGTCGTAAATAGTGCGTAGCGATTCTTTAAGTATAGAGCATGGTGTTAAAAGCCCAAAATCACATTAAATTATTTATTATCAAAATATTGGTAACAGCAGTTTTGGTTTCGGTTCGTAGTTGCCAGGTTTTTACTTGACGTCAGGAAACCGAAGATATAACATTGAAATGTCACATGGGCCGAAAACTCGTGACGTCAAAGAGCAGGCGCGTCGTCTGCTCTGTTTGCAGTGTGACTCCGATGCTCCGCCATATGCTCCCATGGCGCAGTCACACTGCAGAAAGAGTTCGTCAACGCAAACATGTTTGCGTCGTTTTGGCGATGCTGTCACGCCGCGCCAACAAAACATATTCGGAAACACGCCGTTGTCGCCTGCGAACCGCTATTGCGAACTCGCTCTCCGACAACTTGTTGCTCGTTGCAGTGCCGATGTCGACCGCTCGGTTCACTATAATATTGCCCAAATACTATGTCAGTGTCTAAGAAGAATTAAAAAGCGGGAGAGGCTTTGACTGCGAAATAGCGCGTAAAACCTAGCGCGTATATAGTTTTAATTGCACTGATGATCTAGGCACCCCTTTCTTGCGTCATTTTGAGCGCCGCTTTATGTGCGCGAATCTGGAGATTGTTGAGAGAAAAGTGACAAATTTTAGTGAATGAAAACGGTCATCGAGTATAGTTTTGGCAACGGTGAACTGAAATCGACAATTGCGTATATGCAAGACGCGCGTACAATCACCACGAAGCGCTGTTGTCACCCGGTGCGCAGAGCAATGCTGGAAGCGGCCCGGAACAGTCGTCGGCGCTAATAGTCGAAAGAAAATTAGGCCGATTGAAGATAGTCACTATAAACACATTTTATTTAGCTTATTTTATTACGAGATAGGCTTCCTATAGTAACGCGGTGACGGAAGACGAACCTTTATTACTGCGTTAAGTCACTGACCCATTCCAAGGACCGTCTGGCGAAAACGACTAGGCATAGCGACGAGTAAGGCAGGCACAAAGCAGCGCAGTTCGTCACCCGGTGCGCCCACGAGAGGCGCCGTTGCTGAAGTCTCCGCACTTGTGCAGGCATGCTACTGCTGTACGAGTATAGCAGGCAGTCCTGATAACATTTGTATTTTCTGGTAAAAATAAAGGAGTGCTACACTGCCTCACTACTGCGCCGCCGGCCACTATTGTCTCGGCTACGGCAACCGACCACAACGCCGTCCGCCGACCATTGCCGCGCCTAAGACAGCAGCCTTCGAAAATTTTAGTGAATGAAGACCATTAAGCATAATTTTGGCAACAGAGAGCTGTCATGCTGTCTGTGCATTAGAACTGTAAGAACGCTACGGGTGCAAAAAAACAGCCGAAACGAGCTGATCATCTCTTACGTCAGAAAACTGTGCAATGACGTCACAAACACTTGATTATGTTTTCAGTGAACCTACGTCGCAGTAAATGCGTTAGCAATAGGTCCGGAATGCAAGAGCGAGCATTTCCGCAAACTTTAAAACCAAATTAAAATATTTTCTACGCTTTCCTTGATTCTAACCCTTGACAGTTATGATCTTCAAACACAAAGGAAGCGCATGACAAGCTTTGCACAACATTGTAATATGGTGTCTCTACCCCTTTAATAGAGTTGTAGAATCCAACACCATACCATTACCCAAAACATGGATTCCGACGAATAATATCAATGGATTTCAAAAGGTATTCAAAAGAAAGCCGACTTGATGATAGGTGATTGCTTTCTCGTGGTGTTTAGCTCCCTCACTACACTTACACATTATTAAGGTAGATAAACACAGCAGAATGACACACCTCTAAGAAGTGGCTACACCACCGAACCTTACATTAGTTTGATCAAAGTAGCGGAACTTCATAGATAATAACGAACGGTAAACAGGCCCCGCAAATATATTGTCACGAAGACAGGGATTTATGGGTATCGGCAACAGGGGCAGATACACACAGTCAAGAGAGAGGTTCCCGAGAAACGGTAACACGAAGACACAAGCTCAAGAGTCCACAGTCCTAACTAGCCGAAGCGCGCGAGAGTCTCCGACTTCTTTGTCGTTCAAGCGCTACCTCAAACCGTCAGGTGGCAATATAATCAAATATGCTAACCCATCTTTCCTAATCTGTGGTAGAAGCAGCCTTGAAATTTTTAAATACAATATCAGTGCCAGAGAAAATGTCCTCTGGCAAAGTCTAAGAAAAAGGCAATTATTGTACCAGTGTAAAATAAGAACTTCAACCCGGAAAACTTCCAACACCTCTTACAGGTTACAGGTTAGTATTCCTTACCAGCATCGGTGCTCAATCTTTTGAAAAGCTTATACATTTGGGTAACATTTATGCTTAAATTTCGTGAATTCGTCAATGTCTACCGCAGTGGTTCAGACAAGCTTGTTCATGATTGGATCATCTCATCCGCCTTGCAAAAACTGTCCCAGGAACATTTGGGTATAAGGAACATTGTCTGGCAGCTATATTTTCTATGACAAATCTGCGGATACTACGCAGAGGTTCGGGATATTCCGTGACTTGGTAGTTATGTGCATCTGCGGCAAAATGTTTATTATCTGGAATGATTTTAAAATATCTGCAACATCAATATAGTTATTAAAATGCGTAACACAATTCCAGCAAAATTCGAAAGCCATGTTATATTGTTACGAGCGAGGTTTTAGCTGACGCAGGATGAACGCCGAAGACCAAGCTGTGCCCACCTGCGGGTCCCAGTGCGAGCTGCTTCTTCGTCGACCACATCTTTTCTTGTATCCATTTCAGGCCGTTACACTTCCCCCAACGCAGCCGAAGCCTGCTGGGCGACCTAAACATCGTCGCGTGATCGATAAAGAATTGAACGGACGACGTGCGCGATTTCACTTTTCGCAGAGCGATGGCCGATTTTGGTGAGGCGAGCGATACGATAATTGAGCTCGCTGAGTTGGGCAAGAACGACAAATGGTCCATCGTAGAGGCCAAACAACTTTTGTGACAGACACCGCTTCTTGATAGGCCGCTACAGCAAGACCAAATCTACATGCTGGTAAATAACGGGACGGTGGTGGGCATCGTGACGTCCTTTCAAGCGATCCTGGGACGCTAAGATGTGAAGGCGAGCAAGCTGGCGGTCTTCTTCAGAACAGCAGATTGCCTCGTCTGCCGAGGTATCTCCACCACTAGTGGCTGAAAACAGGAGGATGGTGTCCTGAGCATATCGTGGGTGGCAAACGTAGAGCAGGAAGAAACTAAAGCAAGTGGTCTCATGACTAGCGATGCTGAAAGCGTAGGTAATGAAAGCTAGTACACTGTCCCAGTTTTTATGATTTGCGTCTACGTACATGGGCAGCATGTAGGTTATCGTATGGTTGGTGCGCTCAGGCAATGAATGGTGAAGACGACAGGCGCATGAACAGAGCATCTTATCCACGACATCGGTAGTAAATTGGCGCCCACGGTCGCTGATGATAGCTCTGGGGGTCCGTGGCGAAGAACTATCGCCTGCAACATGAAGCAGGAGACTTGATACGCATTGACCGCGGGTATGGCTGCCGTCTCAGATTATCGAGTTAGGTAGTCCATGCAAATAATGATCCAAAGGTTCCCATTATGGGATAGCATAAAGGGGCCAAGGAGATCAACTCCCGCTTGCTGAAATGGTTCACGGGGTGGTGTGATGGGGTGAAGTTGCCCCACTGCCACGCTTGTGGGACGTTTTTAGCGCTGACACTGGGTGCAACTGGCTACGTACCGCTCAGCAGTTCGCATTTGTGGCAATAGAAGCGCTGCTATGTGCGGTGGAGCATTCTCTCAGTTCCAAGATGACCGGAACTAGGGTCGTCGTGCATGACCTGTAATATAGGATGGCGTAGGCTCCTAGGAACAACCAGATCGAAGCGGGGACCTGTGGAAGAATAGTTCTTCCTCCCGAGCAGACAATCACGCACACATAATTTGTGTCCATCTGACCGATCTTGAGCAACTGTGAAAAGAGCTTCCAAAGTGGGATCCGTTTGTTGTTTTTATATAAACTTGGGGACGTCAAAAAAAGCCAGTTATACCGACGCTTCAAATCACCAGCGTCAGACTCAGCCGTAGGAAGAGCAAGGCGCGAAACAGAGTCTGCGTCAGCGTTCTTACGGCCAGTTTTGTATGTGATTGTAAAGTCATACTCTTGTAACCATAGGATCCATCATGCAAGACGGCCACACGGGTCCTTGAGATTAACTAAACAGCAGACGGCATGGTGATCTGTGACAACGGTGAACGGGCGTCCATAAAGATACGAGCGAAAGCTTTGTGTGGCGAAAACGACAGCGAGGCATTCCTGTTCCGTGACAGTATAATTGCGCTCCGGCTTACTAAGAGAGCGGCTCACCTACGCCATGACGTGCTCCTGGCTGTCGCAACACTGGACGAGAACCGCGCCAATTCCAACATGACTTGCGTCGGTATCCACGTCTGTGGGCACTGAACGATTGAAGTTGCGGAGCACAGGTTCCGATGTCAGGAGACATTTTAAGTGGCGGAAGGCGAAGTCGCACTTAGGTGTCCAATCGAAAGCTACATCTTTATGAAGGAGGCTAGTCAGGTGGTGTGCGACATCAGCACAGCGGTGAATAAAACGGGGAAAATTCGAACAGAAACCCAGGAAACTGCATAGATTTTTGGCGGACTGGGGTGGCTTGAAAGAGGTAACCACTGCTATCTTTGCAGGATCAGTTCTGATGCCGTCTTTGTCAACGAGATGTCCGATAACTAGCGCTTGGCCTGCTCCAAAACGACACTTCTTCGAGCTCTGCACGAGACCAGCTTTGTGCATACAGTCCTGCACAAGACCTAAGCGGTCATTGTGCTCGCTGAACGTCTTCCAGAAAATCACGACATCGTCCAAGTAACACATACACGCCTCCCATTTTAAACCACGGAGTTTAATGTCCATGAATCGCTCGAGGATGATGGGTGAATTATCCTGCACCTTTACCAAGATGTTACGAGCGAGGTTTTCTCTGACGCAGGACGAACTTCGATGGCCCAGCTTGTCGACTTGTGAGTCGCAGCCAGAGATATTAAAAACATCGCTGAAGAGTCGTGTGAACAACGTGTTAGGACTATTCTGAAATCAACCCGCCGCCAAAGCAGCGGGTTGATTTCAGACCAGTGGCTATCGCCTTTCTCGGAGGCTTTGGTCATTTGAATAGAAGTGGGCTTTCGAGTAGCATGCTTCTGCTGTGCGGAACGCATTTTGGGCTGCCAAATATTAGCATACCTTTGCAAAATATTAGTATGCATCTATGCCATTAATGGTTAAATGAATAATCTTGCTTGTAGTGAGTACTTGTACTATGGCTTTTTGCATGATGTCTTGTTTACACTAATTAGCTTTTATGTATCCCTAATTGTCAATGCTATGCTGGCTCTGCCTATCACGCATATGTATATGCGTGATAGGTTCCAACAAAAACTCGGTGTTATAACTTACGTGGCAGTCCACTTGTGCCAGCTTTGTCACTCACAGAATCTCGCTTATTGTTGATGCATCCAGCAGCAGGCGCTTTGGCGGTGGGGTAGTCTCACAAGAGGCGGCAGGATCAGCCTGCTCGGAGTTGTGAACAATTTCTGGTTCTTGAGCAACTGGAGGAGTTAGGTCCTGCCTTACCTCAACTACTCAGCCATTTCGGTGTAGTTTGACAGCGGGTTCACTTTCAGTGACCTCGCACTTTGACTGGCTGGAAATTACCCTAGACTTGACTGCCATGTTTCAGGTTAAACCGATATAAGCGAGCTCGCCGCAACTTGCACAGTCATGCGCGTCCATTGACTGGCGTGGACGTAGAAGCCATGGCAGATAATATTGTTACGTCAATTGCGCTGCCCCGCGCGGTGTTACGCATGCGAAAGAGAAGGACGAAGTTGCTACGCGAGGACTGGTTCTGAGTGAAGCCTTACTGCTATTCTGTCTAGCTTTCTTGAATTCCCCATTACAATTTCCCCCGTTACAATTTAGTGGAGTGTGCGGGATAGTCCTGGACCGTACCGATCGGTATGCAGACGCTTGCCCGGGCTCCCGGCTGACCTAACAGCCATGGCAAGCCACGACCGCGACGAGGAAGGACACTCTTCGTGCTCAACTGGGGCTGCTTCTAATTCAGCAAAGCAAAGCAGCCTCATTCTAATTCAGGCCGTGAGCATCAAGTACTGTTGAGCTCCTGGCCGTATCAGCGGGAGTCCATAACATTTTCTGGTCTGGCCAATGAGGGTCTCGAAGACTGGCTGACACACGTGTCAGAAAATACTATCAATGAGACTCGGCTATGCAACTCGCGAACGTGACCATTCTGGTTAGCAAAGCGCTGCTGTGGTTTGAGAACCATGAAAACAACCTTTCTACATGAGACGAGTTTGTGGAAGCGATAACAAACTGTTTTGGAGACTCCACATCAAAAAGATGCAACGCGGAACAGACCCTTTCCCAACGAGCACAGTTGCCTGGAGAGACCTGAATAGGAAGTCCTGAAGCTCTGCCGCATTGTTAATATACGCATGCCCGAAGAAGACAAGGTTGGCCATCTCTTAAATGAATTTGCCGAAGACGATTATTGTTTCTTTATCCCAAAAGAAACAGTAGCCAGTACTACGGAGGTTATCCAGTACTGCAGTACCTTTTAAGTTCTAAAATGCTTTAAGAGTTTTAAACTTTTGGACGCCTCTTTAAATCTCCCAACAGTCGCCAGCGTTGACTAAACTTTCAACGACTATTTCACCTTTCTGGTCTGCAGAGGTGTGAGTGAAGAGCCGGCCAAGCACCTGGCCAGTGTACTAGGAATGACAGTTCAGCCACAGCAGGCTGAACTGTCTCGAGGGCGTGGCAACCAGAACTTCCTCGCTACTCCTACGGCAATGAGCATGCCTTTGCGCCTCTGACCAGCTGAATTTCTCCACATCGGATTGTGCGTCATGCAGCTCCCATGGTCTCTCAACCATCATCGAATTTCTCCATCATCGAATTTCTCCGGCACCAACACTTAACCTTTTCGTGAGTAGCGCGTTTGTTGCAACTGCGGCCACAGCGGGCACATCACGCGGTTTTGTCAGCGCCGGCGACAGCAGGCCTCACCTTCTTCGACCCGCACTTGGGCAGGCTTCCATGACCACGACCACATTAAATGGTGTCAACCTTGTCTACTACGCCTCGTCCAGGCGTCTTTCACAGTGACTCCTACTTCAGACGGCTTCTGACCCACGTCAACGTTCTCGTACGCCACCGTCGAGAAACTACCAGGAGCATTAATGGAGGTGAGGTCACGGAAGAGTCATCAACGCCACTTTCTCTGCCTACTGTGATGTTGAAGAACAAAGTGTATGTTACTGTAAATGGTGTACATACGATAGCTTTAGTGGATACTGGTGCCACAATTTACATAATGAGTCTCAGTTTTAAAAATCGCCTTGGACCGACAGTACTGTTCGCTTGGCACCAAAGTTACAGCTCTTGCGGTGCTGGGGGAGAACATTTCCGTCCTGTGGGTCTCTGCTGCGTGCCAGTGGTCATTGCTACGGAAATATTTCGAATTGAACCTGCAGTTCTAGCACAAGCAATACATGATGTAGTTCTCGGCATTTATTTTCAGCTCGATTGTGGAGCAATGGTCGATTGCGCCGCCGGCAAAATTTCTCTGCGCCGCTATATTCTGCCTGCTTTTGTAGATGACACACCTGTCTCTAGTGATGGCGTATTTTATGTCTCCAACGACATAGTCGTTGCGAATCTTCGGAGGGGCTGAAGCCTCCCCAAACGGGATCATTCGGCAGTGAAGAAGCAGTAGACGATGATCAGATAATGGCCAAGAGGAGAATTATATTTACGGAGAAAAATAGTATACATTGGTAAACTGTAAATTACAGCAACAAGAGTCACACAAACAATGTAATTTAAAAGAAAATAGACTCTCACAGAGACAAGTCGCTCTACAGGCCCTTACTTTTCACCCGTGCGTTTCGGTTAAAGCCTAGGGACTGTAAATACGTGCTAAGCACGAAGCCTCAATCGTGACTGCCGAACATGGTCCGAGGACCGCTTTTTCATGACGAACATCAACAAAGACCCGAGGGCGGTCACCTTAAGTGATCCGCCCCAAAAATGAAACAACCAATCGAATTATTGAAAAGCATGCCACCACCCCAGTGGGTTGGGAATAATCTCTGACCCAGGTCCTTAATTACGCCCAATAAAAATACAACATTCAAAACACACAGTCTCTCCACTCGCCGGTCCGCAAACCCTCTATCAAGGCGCCTGTCTTTCCCTCCCCTCCCCAACGTGTTTGCGGCGTGACTTTGCAGCTGACGCCTTTCTGAAAGAAACACCGCGGGGGATCTGGAGACTAGGCCACCCAGCCGTCCCGTTCGAGATAAGGGGGGTGGGCGGCACGGTCCCAAAGCAGTGTACAGTCAACGTTGCTCGCACCCGACAGCGGGAGGTACCTGGGCTGAGCGGTACATGCGAGGGTCAAGGGTCGCGCCTATTGTTGCCTGCTGCAGGACATTTAGTGAGCGCTTGTGGCAGCGCAAAAGGCTTCATTAGCGGGGTCTTCCGGCACCCATGTTTGGCGCCTCAGCGGCAGATCGGAGGGCAAGCCGGCCGTAAAGTTGTTCGCAGAAGCGTGCCCCTGTTGTTCCCGGCTGATAAGGGTGCGTCTGCCGTACGCTTCCTGGCGACGCCTCGGGGCGAAGGGACGAAACAAAACAAGCCGCTCGCGCTACCCGCGGGGCACAGCCAGTGTCCAAGAAGAGGGGAGAAAATGAAAAAAATAAACAGCGCTCGCTCCTTGGCCTCAGAGCGGGGGGGGGGTGTTCGATCGCCATCTCGACTCCTCGCGCGAGTCTCTTTTCACTGCGGCCTTACACGTCCCTCCTAAGAGGGTCAAGGAGCTTGTAATCCGGTCATTTACACAAAAACAACAGGCCACCACATTCCTCTTTAAGGCAACCATTTTGCCTGAATACAGCGCACTTAAATCTGACTCCACTGAGGAAAACCGTACACTCGAAGTCGGGAAATAAAACCAGTACAAAACAACAGCACTGGAGCACGGAATTTCATGACAGCATGCCAAATCTTGCATTGCGCAAAGCAGTGTGCCCTAAAATTTGCTACACATGAGGCACACGTAAAGACATACAAAACTAAATTGCACTACAAGAGCGCGTGAAGGTTACGCAGAGTTTGCCATAGTCCGAGGTTCAGCACAAATGCACCCACCGGCGGCGCACAGTTGTAGCACGCGTCAACGTTCACATCACAAAACACGGCAAGTGGCGGGAACATTCACGCTACTGAGGGGCCTTGGCTCAATTACCTTGTTGATCGTTTCCCCACCCGGAGTTGGGGATGCGAGACAGAGCTTCTGCATTACCATGGCAGGCGCCTTTACGATGTGTAACTACCACATTGTAGCGCTGTGATGCCAGCGCCCATCTTGCCAGTTTTGCCCCATGAGGCGTGCTCGTCGTCAGATAGGGCAGGGGATTGTGGTAATAAACCACGTTAACCTGAGCGCCAAACACCCAGTGATCAAATTTTAGAGCGCCCAGATGATGGCGAAAGCCTCACGCTTGATTGTTGGCTAGCGGGTTTGAGTTGGCGCGAACCGGTGGCTGGCAAAGACAATCGGTTCCTCTCTACCAGAATCTCCAATTCGCGCCAAAAAAGCAGCGGCCGCCACATCGGATGCGTCCGTGAAGAGCCAATATGGTTTGCAGATATTAGGAGTGTTTAACGCTGTTGCTTCGCAAAGCGTGGTCTAAAGTTTCTCGAAAGGTCGCTGCGCTTCCGGAGTCCAAGCGATCGTGTTTGGTATCCCTCGCTTCGTTAACGACGTGAGTGGTGCAGCGACATCAGCGTAGTGCTGTACATACTCGCGGTTGTATCCACATAGCCTCAGTAGGCTTCGCAGCAGCTTTTTCGTGGTAGGTGGCACGAGGTTCTGGATGCGGCGTGTGAGCACCACCGCCCACTACATATCCCAGGTACTTTATTCGTGCCTGTGCGACTTGGCATTTCTCGGGGCTGACCTTGAGCTTAACCTCGCGGAGTAAGCCAAACACAATCTTTAAATGCTTCAGGGGTTCCTGCCAAGAAGCCAAAAAAATACCGATGTCGTCAAGGTATGCCGCAGCATAGGCCTGATGCCTCGATAGCAGCGTATTCATGATTCGCTGTAAAGTTGCTGCCGCGTATTACAAACCAAATGGCTTGACGCGCCACGCATACTGCCCTTCGTGGGTTAAAAAATCCGTCAAGTGCTGGTTTCCGGCGGCTACCGGTACTTGCCAATAGCCTTGACGCAAATCTACCAGTGTAACATATTTGGCGTGGCCGACACTCATGATTAACTCCTGCGGGTGTGTCATCGGGAATGCATCAGTGCGCGTGGCCGCGATTAGCGCGCGGTAATCGATACACATACGCACTGAACCGTCCTTTTTTCCTACGCATATGAGGCCCAGGTCTAACAATTCATTTACTTGCCGGCCTACCGCTTCTATAAGAAGCTGAGGCACCCGGTAATGGAAAGCGCGTTTTGGCTGATACCCGCCGTGAAGCTCGATTTTGTGTAGTCCTACCTCTGCAGCCCCAGGGGTCTCGGTGAATGGATCAGAATAACCGCTGAATATTCTCACAATTTTAGCGTGCTGCTGGGAGCCCAAATGTGCCAGTTTCTCGCGTTCGACCGAACGAAAACGTTGGGTGCGTGGACGAGGGGAGAGGCATGCACTCGATCTCTCCGAAATCTGTGTCTTCGTCAAAGACTACCCCAACGTGACTAACCCGAGCGTAATAAGTCCGAAGCCTGTTGGCATGCACGAGTGGCGCGGCTCGCGCACCGGTATCGACTCGGTAAGAATTCTGCCTTTCGCGCGCTGCTATCATGTAGGGGCCAAACCATTTCGGGGCCAGTTTGCTGCCGCGGTCGATGTCAAAAACGAGAACCTGGTCCCCTACAATAACACTTTGTTGCAGGCCTGTCTATTGTATGCTTGAGCATAGCTCCCCTGGCGCGCGCTCGCCATCAGTCCCGCCACCTCCGCGGCTACCTCTAGCTGCTCACGTAGCTGTCTAAGATATTATGCGGGCTCATCTCTTAGAGTGGCTGGGAGCGGCTGCTCACCTGTCCAGGCGCGCTGCAATATGGCCAGTGGCCCCGTAGGATTCCTGCCATAAAGACGTCGGAAAGGAGCCACCCCCGTCGTGTCATGAGGAACTTGTCTATATATATGCCCAGAGAACGAATGGTATCAGCTTGTCCCAGTTTTACGGGCCCTTTTAAATGACGTGGAAAATCATGTTTTTCAGGACATGGTTCCACCTTTCTACGGTCCCATTGCTCTCTGGGTGTTCGGGAGTCGAAAACCGGGGGGCGCACCTCAACCTCGCTAACATTTCTTGCGTAAGCTTTACCGTGAGTTAGTACCCTGGTCTGAACACACCACTCCCGGGATGCCAGTGCGGCTAAAATGGCGAATAGGGCGTCGCATGTTGCTCTTGCGGCCAGTGAACGCAGACAGACCAGCTCGGGCCACCGCGTGCACAAATCAACCAGACAAAGAGCATACCGGTGACCCCGTCCTGAGGATACATCGATCGGCCTGATAATGTCCACGTTCACTGCCTAGAAAGGGTGGTCCAGTCTGTTGAGGGGCGTAATAGGTATCCTGTCTGACCGAACCGGACGCGCGTGAAATGTCTTGCAGAGTAACGCCACATCCGCCTCTAAACCAGGCCAGAAGCAGCTGTATTTAATTCTTGCCCTCATCTTCCTTGGTCCCAAATGCCCTCCCCAAAGTGATTCGTGAAAGTGAATGAACGTGAAGTACTTCTTCACGTCTACTCAGGGGTAGCACGAGCTGCTTTACTCTAGTGCCTGTGGTGGAATACTAGTTATATAGAAACCCTTCCGAGGTGGACACGAATCATTTGCCTGTTTCAGCGTGTGCCCAAGCTTTCCTAAGACTTTCATCAGACCGCTGGGTCGATCGGAGCTCGTCGTGCTGCTTTGAGGTCGTGTCCTCGTTATCATGCGTCAAACACTCGTCATTAGCTGACTGCCCGTCCTGGCCCGCTTCGTATTTCTCGCCTGATGTCACAGTCGACTCATTCTTCAGCTCTTCGTCTGTCTGAGATTGTCTCGCGTGAGCTCCATCACTCGTTGGGGATGAATCGGAGGTTTGCTCGCCCACCGTGAAGCATGCACTAGCGGGGTCGGCCGTAACTTGAGCGCCATTCGGAACAACCAATCCGTCACTGCCGCCGGAATGCACTAGCAGCTCCCAATCCTCACGTGAAAGCAGGCAGTCTACTTCCTCCGAGCTTTCTGGTAAGTGCGCATACGAGGTTTACAGCCTCCGGCTGTGCTATAACTGACGGTCGCCTCGTCACAACGACCACGAGGGTTACTAGTTTTGCCTCTACTGTTTCTCCAAATGCTGACACAAGATTTATCTTGCCGCAAGGCTCCTGAAGCTCTTTAGGCACGAGACTTTTTCTGACTACCGTAATTTCGCTACTGGTGTCTGTGATCACCGTTGTAGGCACTCCAGCGCATTCTATATCTACTTGCTGTAGTTTCGGGATAGGCACTTCTTCGGACGATCCGGGCGCTCTCATTTCTGCAATCAGCATCCTGTCTAGGTGAGCTGGCGCTAAAGTCTCGGCCGTTCCCGTGTTGGCAACTGTTATGTTTTGTGCTCGGACGCGCCTGTCTGGTTTCTGCGCATTGTGAACAGCTCGGGGGCAGTCCTTGGTTCGATGGCCCACTGCGCGGCACACGTAACACTGCGCGTTTCGCTTGACGCTACACTTTCGCAGGGATTCAGTTTTTCCTTTCTCGCCGTGAGCGGCCGCCTGTCGCATCGCGCGTCCCTTCCCCTTTGCCTGCTCGAATGTCTGCTGGATCTGTGACATCTCATCCGGTTTCACCCATTTTTCTCCCTCGCGTGGGCACACATATTCTAGGCCCTTTGCACTTACGCTAGTTTTCAACCTATCAGCAACGATGAGGGCTAAAACATCATCCTTAGTGTCTGCTTCCCTCGAACGAAGATATTAGTGAAAGTAGGTCTTGACGCGCGAGGCGAACTGTGCCCATGTTTCCTCCCTGCGTTTAATAGCGCGTTCGAACCGGTCTTATTACTCGGCTGGGGTGAACTTTAGTTCGCTTAACACAGCAGTTTTTACTGACCCGTAGTAGTTGCACTCATCTTACTAACACCGCGAAGCAGGTACCGAACGCTCTCGGTAAGCGCTAGCATGATCAAGTGTACGCGGCTTTATACCAGTATATCGTACGTTGTGATACTCTATCCATTTCGTCGAACCACAAGGGTACGTCCGCGTTACACGGTAGCTTGAGTCCCTTTAGAACCTTGGCACACTGGGAGACCGGGTAAAGCCCGATTTCCGTTGCTCGTCGGATTCCGACATCACGGGGTCTGCCCGTCGCCTGTCGTGCCCAATCCGAGCTTTTTCAACTTGAGGCGTTCTCGCGACTAAATTTTGAGCTTTTCCTGTTGAAAAACGAGTTCCATGAGGCGAATTGCCATAGATTCGGTCTCGGTCAGTGGCGTTACTTTTTGTAGCGCGCCTGCCGCCGGCTCGGTAATCGCCGCTTCCTCCGCTGGTCCAGCCATCGCATTCTGTTGTGATGCCTCAGCCGGCTGACCATTGCCCTCTAAACCATTCTCCTGTAACACATTCTCCTCTTCCTGTCTGCTAGCTGAGCTCGCCATCATGCTTCTTGTCAACACCATACGTCCGTTATACGCTTGAGCCATAACCACCTCAATGATACTTACAGAATCCCGCTCGCCCATGCTCGTGTCGGTAGCGGCTGACGTTGCTTCTACGTCGCCTTGACTGGGGCTGCGGGATGGACGACGCCTCAGGGTCGGGGCGCCAGGGTTCGTTGTTCCCTTACTGGTACTCTTTTGGCGGCTCCCTCCAGGCCACCCGGACGATTTGCTACCAGATGGGAGTTTCGTGATGTCTGGAAACTGCTGGATTAGGGCGATGTCCGCTCGGTGTCGTAGGTGGCCGAATCCTGTCGTGCTGTGCCAGTAATGTTATGCTCGTTCGTTGCCAATCTTCGGACGGGCTCCAAACGTGGTCATTCGGCAGTGAAGAAGCAGTAGACGATGATCAGATGGTGGTCAAGAGGAGAATTATATTTACAGAAGAAAAATAGTATACATTGGCAAACTGTAAACTACAGCAAGAAAAGTCACACAGACAAATGTAACTTAAAAGAAAATAGACTCTCTCACGGAGAAGTCACTCTACAAGCCCTTACTTTTCTACTGAGCGTTTCGATTAAAGCCTAGGGACTGTAAATACACGCTAAGCACGAAGCCTCAATCTTGACTGCCGAACATGGCCCGAGGACCGCTTTTTGATGACAAACATCAACAAAGACCCAATGGCGGTCACCTTAACTGATGCGCCCCGAAAATGAAACAGCCAATAAAATTGAAAAACATACCACAACCCTAGTGGATTGGGAATAATCTTGGACCCAGGTCCTTAATTACGCCAAATAAAAATACAACATTCAAAACACACACTCTCTCCACTCGGCGCGCTCGAAACCCTCTCATACGGCGCCTGTCTTTCCCTCCCCTCCCCAGCGTGTTTCCGACGCGACTTTGCAGCTGACGCCTTCCTGAAAGAGACGCCGCGGGGGATCTGGAGACTAGGCCACCCAGCTGTCCCGTTCGAGAAAAGGGGAGTGGGGGCGGCACTGTCCCAGAGCAGTGTAGTCGCCGTTGCTCGCACCCTATGCCTGGCGACACAGCGGGAGGCCGCTGGGCTGAGTCGCTACTTGGGAGGGCCAAGAGTCGGGCCTATTTTCACCTTCTGCAGGACATTTAGTGAGCGCTTGTGGCAGTGCAAAAGGCTTCATTAGCGGCGTCTTCCTGCACACATGTTTGGCGCCTCAGCGGAAGATCGCTGGACGAGCTGGCCGTAAAGTTGTTCGCAGAAGCGTGCCGGTGTTGTTCCCGGCTGATAAGGGTGCG
The DNA here is from genome assembly GCA_023969395.1 of Amblyomma maculatum. NCBI lineage: Eukaryota > Metazoa > Arthropoda > Arachnida > Ixodida > Ixodidae > Amblyomma > Amblyomma maculatum. The sequence goes on along the minus strand of JAJIZL010027107.1, from coordinate 52,560 downwards.
TCTGTCGTTCGCATCCTGGCGACGCCTCGTGGCGAAGGGACGAAACAAACCAAGCTTCCCGCGGCCTCCAGTTGGCTACATGCGACGGCTACAAGGTCCTTTCTATTCTGTTCGTGTCTCCACGTCCACACCAGCGTGTGGATCCTGCTTACAGCGCGAATATAACCCGGATAATAAACAAATCGCTCTCGTGATTCTAACAGTAAGAGTTATGTGAAGTTCTACACGTTACGCCTCTGTGTGCTCAAGAAGCCGTTTTTTTCTGTTCCGCCACATTTACGTATGTCACACAGATCAACAGTGTTGATGCGATCAGAGAGAAGCCCTACCGAGTATCACCAGTCGAGAGCAGAGCAATTAAGGAAAAAGTTTAATACATGTTGAAGAAAGATCTTATACGCGGATCCTACAGTCCTGGTGTAGCCACCATCATCTTGGTTACGAAGGACAACTTGTGGATACTTTGTGTTGACTATCGTCGGTCAAACGCAGGTAAAAAAATTACTTTTATCCTCTTCCACGTATCGACAATGCCCTAGATTGCCTTCAAACCGCTTCTCGTCAGCAGATCTGCGGTGTGGCTATTGGCAGATCCCGATGCATGTGTAGAACCGAGAAAAGACAGCCTTTGTGACATGTTACGGATTTTATGAGGTTAACCTGATGCCCTTTGGACTGGGCAACGCACCCGCAACATTCGAACGATTTACGGACACAATTATGTGCGGTTTAAAGTGGCAGATATACATGTGCTACCTGGATGACGATATCATCTATGGAAATACATTTAGGAAGCATAATCAGCGACGTAGTCTTGTGCTGGACTGTATTCCAGATGCCAGGGTAATTTTAAACTCTAGGAAGTGTCCCTTTGGTAAACGGCAGGCGGTTATGCTTCGATGAAGGGGATCAGGAAGGCATTCAGCCCGACCCCCAAACGATTTCTGTTTTGAGAGACTTTGCAAAACCTCTGAGGGTAAAACATTTGAGAAGCTATCTGGGCTATGTTCATATTTCCGCCGTTTCATTCAAGAATTTGCCCAAATGGCTCATCTGCTCACTTCGCTCCTGCAAAAAGACGCTCAGTTTGTTTTGTCCACGGAATGCGAGTCATCGTTCGCGCAGTTGAAGCTTCTGCTCACATCTGGTCCTGTTTTACGCCATTTCGTTCCAGCTGCTACCTCCGAGGTCCACAACAATAAATGTGGTGTAGGCGTCGGTGCGGCTCTCATTCAGTTCCAGAACGGCGCCCATCCAGCTACAGAACGCAACTACACAGTGAGAGAAGCGGAATGTCTCGCCGTCATCTTCGCTGTTACAATGTTCTGCTCATATTTGCAAGGCCGGCACTTCAACTTTATTACTGACCATCACACCCTGTGTTGGCTTGTTGGCCTGCGTGACCACTCCGGTCTATTAGCTCGCTGGGCATTACGTTTACAGGGATATGACTTTTCTGTGTCCTATAAGAGTTGGCGCCGCCATGCCGACGCTGACTGTCCTGGGTTCCTCTTCCATGCACGGCATTCGTTGAAGATGACCTAGACGACTGCTTGGCGCCTGGGAACGAAACATTACCACACCACATAAAGTTCCTGCAAGAGCAATGTCAAGACCAAGAATTTACTCCATTGTTTAATAAGGCGCGCAAGTCAGCCTCTTCATCGTTTGTTATTCGAGATGGTCTACTCAAAAAAGCTACCTAATTGATGGTGCCCGTCTGCTGCTTGTTGTCCCGGCTTCTCTTCTAAATCCCGTCCTACTTACAATGCATGATGACATCACTTCAACTCATCTTGGTTTTGCCCGCACTCTCGCGACGGTCCGAGAACGATTTAATTGGCCCAGGCTGAACACGACAACGAAGCGCTATGTAGCATGTTGTGTCTGTTGCGAACGTCTGAAGCTGAGCACCACACCAGCGGCTGGCCTTCTTCAACTTGTCAAGCCCCCTAGGTCGCATTTCGAGAAACTTGGGATTGATCTGGTTGCTCCTTTCCCAAAATCATCTGATGGCCGTCGCTGGATTATCGTAGCTGTTGACTGTTTGACTCGATATGTGGAGAACCCTCTTTGACTATTTTACCCGGTATGTGTGGAAAATGTTTACACTCGTTTCTGCTTTTTGTTATACCAAATAGTCGTTTGTCACTGCGCGCCCCTAGTGACTATCAGTGATCGCGGTCGACAGTTCAGTGCAAATATCGGGGAAGAACTTTTGAGGCTCTGTGACTGGGAATACCACCCTTCTACTCTCTACCGCCCTCAGACAAACGGCCTTACCGAGAACCTAAACCATACTCCGAAACATAATGTCAATCTACGTAACATCAAATCACAAGAACTGGGATGCCGTCTTGCCAATTGTAACTTATGCCTATAACACAGCTAAGCATGAAATGACCGGATATTCTCTCTTTTCCCTTTTTTTGCGCGCGCTCATGTTCAACCTTCCTGAACACAATTCTTTCATTCTCCGTGCACGATGACCCATCCGTATCGCAGCATCTCTGTCCTGTTGAAGAATGGCGTCGTCTTGCTCGTTTGCAAACTATCGCCTCCCTAGGCCGCACGAATGTTCGGTATATTGCTGCTCATGCTGCAGTAACTTACGAACCCGGAGATTTGGTTTGGGTTTGGACGGCATTGCCAAGCGCGGACTGTTCCAAAAGTTCTTGTGGCAATACGCCGGATCCTTTGTTGTTATAAGTCGGTTCAGTGAAGTAACTTACGTCATCGCTAAAGTAGCATTGACAAATCGCTGCTCTCGGAAGACTCGGCTGGTCATGTGGCACAAATGAAACGCTGCTATTCAAAATCTTTTTAACTCGTTCGAGGACGAGCTTTATCTGCCCCGGCTGAAACTGCTATGTCTATTACTCTGCGCCGCACGGTGTTGCGCATGTGAAAGAGAAGGACGAAGTGGATGGGTGCATATATGAAAGAGAATGAAGCGGATGCGTGGGGACTGGTTATGGGACCAGCCTTACTGCGACTGTGCCTAGCTTTCATGCATTCACCGCAAATTTTGTAAATATTAAACTTAATTCCCTGTAACAATATGTGCTGCTGCTGCTAAGATGTTGTGGACCCATTTTTGAAATCATTTCGTTCACTAAAACTACGAATGATAGCAACACTATCGTGTCGCGTGAATGCGCCAGTCACTTCTATTCGCTTACAATACAATACAATAATAAGTTTATTTCCAGGTTCAACTCGAGGGTTTCCCGGATAAAAGCTGCCTTCGCAGCTTGACAGTGTCCAGGAAACCCTTACAAGCAGCAGCAGACGAGTGGTGAAGGAAATCTCCAAATCTGTCATATATACAGTAGTCACATTCAATAACAAAATATTAAATACACACGGAAATTCACAATAAGCTTTAAAGTAAATGGCACAAAGAGAAAAACAGTTGAAATGCGCAGTTTTTAAGGGAAAAATGTAAAGTGGGCAAACATTCAGCAATCTACAAACAGAAGCATAAAATCACATTTGAACAAAATATTTGCGCAGCTCGGCTTTTGTGTATCCTATTGTATTTTGATAAGTGTTTAAAACATGGGGCAGGTTCTAAGACAGCATTTGTAATTTATAATCAGTGCGAAAACGTGGTACATTCCATGCATTAGTACTTCTTGTGTGCATGTTAGGACGATGCGTCTCCAAAGATGCTAAGGAAGAATAATATTCGGCAACGGATGCCTTCGAAAAATACATGATTTGTAGTAACCTATAATTATACAATTGATCAACACGGATAATATTATGAGCTTGGAATGCATATTTGGAGGTGGTCGCATAATCAACATTAGCTATTATTCTAACAATTTTCTTTTGCAATACGAGAAGCTTATTTATGTTTGCCTTGGTCATTGTGGCCCACACTAAATTACAGTAGTTAAGGTGAGAAAAAAATAATGCGTAATAAACTTGTAGTTTACACTTCATAGGTAGAGTTGCACGACATCGCGAGAGGGCCCCACTGGCAGAAGAGAGTTTTTTGCAGATATGTTCAACGTGAGCATTCCAGTTTAAATGAGATGAAAAATATACACCAAGAGATTTATGTTCCTCAACAATTTCTATTTGTTGGTTTTCAAACTTCAGTACACAGTTTGGTGTTGGCTTATTTCTTGCGCGAAATATTACAGCCTTCGATTTTGTAGGATTTATCTTTAATTTATTCATCAATGACCACCTAGATAATCTATCCAGTATGTCGTTACCTTTCGCTATTACATCATTGAGATTATGGCCTGAAAGAAGTAATGTGATATCATCGGCGTAAATTACAAAATGAATAGAAGGATCTATAGTTACAATGTCATTTATATAGGTATTAAACAAAAGGGGTCCAAGTACGCTCCCTTGCGGGATACCACAGCTAATAGGTAAAGGGGATGAAAGTTCATTATCTACAGATACTGACTGGCTTCTGTTTTGGAGGTAATCTTCAAGCAGTCTGAGTGGTTTACCACGGATTAAGTACATTTGAAGTTTATAAGCAAGGATCGCATGATTTAAGCAGTCAAATGCCTTACTAAAATCAAGGAAAAGGCCCACCGTATACAAGTTGTCATTAATATTGTTCAAGATAATTTCTTTCATTGCTAATAAGGCTGTTTCTGTTGATTTGCCTGTTCTGAAACCAAACTGAGACTCAGATATTACCTTATGTTTATCAAAAAACTTCGTTATTCTTGAAGAGATAACCTTTTCCAGTCCCTTAGAAAACACGGTTAGCACCGAAATCGGCCTATAGTTTCCTGGTAAGTTTCGGTCACCCCCTTTATAAATTACTGACACTTTTGCAGTTTTCATTCCGTTGGGAAAAACCCGGATTCAAGTGCCAGATTATAGATATGAGAAAGCAGGGGACAAATTATAGATATGACATATTTCAACGGTGTCATCTGCATGGCGTTTATATCTAAGGCTTTGCTATTACTAATTCCCATATACACGTTGTAAACTTCACTTGCATCAGTTGGCTCGAAGAATATAGTTTCGCTAACCTGACTAGGATAACCGGCGATAAGGGTGCCTGTAGGATCTTGAGATGAAGTAACACTATTAAGAAAATGTTTGTTGAAGTGTTGTGCGAGTGCTCTTCCCCTTACTTCGTTTCCACTGACAAGCATCGTTTTCGTAGCATGGTTATTTACACGGCGACCAAGGACATCATTCAAAGCTTTCCAGGTAATATCAGGTCTACTTGAACTGACGTTAGAAAAGAGCCGCTGATAATAGATATTTTTAGCTTTCCGTAACTCCGCGTTCAATCGGTTCCTTAACTTTTTGAAAGAAAGCAGCGCATCTTCTTTGCGTGTTCGAAGGAACATTTGATACCGACAGTTTTTGTCCTTTATCATTTTGAACAATTTTTTTGTAACCAATGGTTTTCTTATCTTTTTGGGAGGGGTGTGTACTTCCAGTGGAAAGTGCTTCGAATAAAAACGAAGAAAATGGTGAAAAAATAGGTCGTACGCATCATTGACTCTCGTTTTCTGCAACACACAAACCAGTCAAAGTTCATAATATCGTGCTTAAAAGCTTCCAATGAGCTATCGTTGATGCGCTGCACACGTGTGGACTGTTTCACAATGTTTCGCTTAACATGCTCATTCCGAAAAACGACAAATACCGGACAGTGATCACTTACATCAGAAGCGATTGTACCGCAAGAGAGTACACTGGTTTCAATATCCGTAATTAATAAATCAAGTGCAGTCGCACTAGTGCACGTGACACGTGTTGGTGTTTCGATTAAGTTTACAAAACCACAGGACATAAGTATCATGTTAAAATCACTTACAGTCGCATTCTGGTCAAGCATATTGATATTAAAATCACCACTGCACAAAAGCGAGCATTTGTTCAGTGACGCATATTCTAGAATCTGGTCAAAATAATCTGTAAAAGCCTTCATGTTGCCATTTGCGGGGCGATATACAACAGAGATCACTTGGCTTCGATTTTGCAGTGTTAAAACTTCATAATCTTCTGTAACCTCACTAAGATTAGGCAGAATGTGGCATCTTTTGCACGCGAGAGTATAGATAGCGACACCGCCGCAACTACGAATGAGAGCAACACTATCGTGTCGCGTGAATGCGCCAGTCACTTCTATTCGCTTGTTGCGTATT